>JAMAHW010000061.1:0-249732 GCA_023627715.1 Periconia sp. R9002 | reverse complement strand
GGGGTTGGGTGGGTTTTGTGGGTGGGGGTGTTTGGTGTTTGTGTCTGTAGGGGGGTGTTTTTTTTTGGTGTTTGGATCGGTGGGTTGGGTTGGGGTTTTTGGGTTGGTGTAATGAATGGGAAGGATGGGGGGGGGGAGGTGTTTGTGCTTTGTTATCTTTCCCTGCGTTTGTGCTGAATGTCTTTTTTTTTTTTGGTTTTGTACATGGTTTTGTATATGGGATGCAAGGTTTTTTTTTTCGATTCGGTGGTGTACTCGTGATAACTTTGGACAATACAACGACATCCCTAAAGGGGGGAATCGGGCGACCTGTGGGGCGGCGTTTTTTGGTATATACATTCCGTTCTATTCCATCTAGTCGACAAGATTCGTATAAATCTAGAACCGGAAATATCTCTCCACGTCTTTTGTTGTTCTCGCAGGTGGGGGTGTGTTTGTGCGTGTATAAGTACATACGTAGCAGACCTAGGTACGTATGTAGTGCTTGAAAATCGAAGAGAAGCAAAGTAGATATGTATATTTAGCTATGTACCTATTGATGGGAGGAGTAACCTTCCCCCCGATCAAGAGGAGACAACAGAGAGAGAAAGCATAGAAAAACTTTTCACCTTCTACCCTTACTCATAAAATCATGAAAAAGAAAAGAGAGCGTCTATTCATATCCGGCATTACTCATACAAAAATGCGTATAATTTTAGATGTCGTGAAAGAAAACAAAACACAAAAAAAAAAACACCGCCACCCACCATCCGCTCCAGACTCAACAACCACGACTTGATTGCCTACAATTCCATCACCACCCACATCACGGCCCCATGATCTCCAACCCCCGACACACCCCCGTCCAGCCACTCTCGAGGCCCTCCCACACGGCCCTGACTCGATCTTCCTCTAATCCATCCCTCTTCCTCTCGCGTCGCTCCACTTCATCGCCTGTGCCGTCCGCCAGGCATATAGTCGGCCCGGACCCGCTACCTCCATTTCCAGCACCAGCGGGAGAGCCTACGCCTATCCTCTCTGCGCTCCCCGATGCTGTCCCATTGTTACTCTGCTGGCGCTCCGTACTCGTCGACTTTTGTGCGACGCGCGAAAGTAGGTTTGAAGTCTTCATGCCTTTTCCGTCGAGTTCGCCCTTTACTTCCCACCCGCGGCGGACGGGCCCGGAGAGCGTGGCGGGCGTGATGTAGGTTGAGTCGAGGAGCGAGTGCCAGCGCGAGAGGTACATGCCGGGGCCGTGTGTGGTTCCCTGTGAAGAAGACGAGGATTGGGTAGGCGCGGGATGCGATAGGTTTGCCGAGTTGCGCGTCGTAGCTGTAGGGTAGGTGGACGAGATGATAGCGTTGAGGCGTTGGTGGGATGTTTGTTTAAGGGATTGGAGGTGTTTCTCGTGCTGGTCGAGTAGAGGTTTAAGTTCGTCTTGTTTGGAGGCGGGTAGAGTGGAAAAGAGAGATTGTAGAGGGAGTGACATGCTACCTGCGCCGTACTCGCTGGGCTTTTCCAGTGCAGCTTTGTCGGTCACGCGCAGCTCGTCGAGGATGGCACGCGCGTAGGCGCGATATTCATTGGCCAGGTCTGGCGCTTTGCTGCAGACTTGGTGGAGAAATTTGTGGGAAGAGGGCATGTGGGTGCGGAGAAGGTTGACGTAGTCTTCTACGGTGGGGACCTGGATGTTGCTGTTGGGGGCGTCGAGGACGCTGGCGGGGGCAGAGTCGTCCTCTTTCGGGGAGGGGTCACGGCTATTTGCGCGTGAGCCTGCGCGTGAGCCTACGCGGCTGCCGGCGCTGTTGAGTTTCTTGGGCTTGGATACTTTGATGAGATCGTTCATGAAGCTTTGAGCATCGCTGACGGTGTCACTGAGATCGACTGCTCTGTGGCATTGCCGTATGACGGGCTCGAAGGCGGAGACAAGGTCTTTCATGGCTACAGTGAGGACATCAGGCTGCAGTTTGCAGAGGATTTTGGTGATTTCCTCACGGTCTCGGATAGAGAGATAGTTGCTGTAGAATTCCATGGCGATCGCGTGTTGGTCTTCACTGAGTGAACTGGTAGAGACTGGCGGGCTAGCATTTTCAAGGATGACGGCAATAATGGACTTGTTTTCAGCAAGAGATATGCTCCGCGCAGCATCGTGTTTGTCGCGGGATGCATATACGTGCGTTCTGATGGCCTTGAATACTTCCTTTTTAGGCGCCTCTCGACAAGATTCGAGCTTGCTGGCCTTTTTCTGGAACTCTGCCGTGTCCCACGCTGCCACCGTCGAGATGATTTGCTGCAATAAATTCATGCCATCGTTGCTGTTGTTTGTCAAGCCGATATAGTTTGTGATCGCCGTAACGGAGACTTTCGTGAGGACCAGTTTCACCATAGCGTTTATCATTGTAGCCGCGTTGCCATAACGTAGCGTCTGGCGGATCATGCCGTAGGGGATGAGGCGGTGGACGTTCTCTAGGAGGCGGAGAAGGTACTGGCCGTCGGGTGACATGATGAAGACGTGATGGAGGAAGGAGGCCAGGTTCAGCAGAATATACTCGTGAGCGGCCTGGACAAGGCTCGAGTGGTCGCTCAATTTGTCCGAGGCAGCCGCCTTGTCGAATAATTCATCGAGCAGTTCCCCATAGATCAACTGTCTCATTCCGTCGTCCCATGCCTGCAAAATATCTTCTGGTTTGTTTTTATCATACTCTTTCTTTGCGTCTTTCTTCTCTCCCTTGCCATCCTCTTTGCCGTTCTCCTCGGCCTGCCTCACAGGGTACCCGCCCAGCATCCCCCTAGCTACATATTCTAGCAGACTACTAATCGCCGTCGCAAGAGCCTTCCTAGACCCGATAGCGCCCTTGTCGTAGCTCTCGCTCAGTTCCGCCTCTGCAAACTTTGCAACCAATACGCTGACCTTGTCCTGCCAGAAGGAAGCGGTGTCTAGGCTGCTCACCCCCGGCAGACGGAGGACAAACTTGTTAAGTAGGGATTGTAATAGCGGAGATGTGGTTTGCTGGCCATCTGCCTTTGTAAACGGGTACCCATATCGTTCGATAGCGATTGGATATTTGAAGGCTTCGATTTCGGCGTAGAGTTGGTGGTGGATTAGGATATCGAAGAGGGCATGCGTCTGGCCGGGCGACAATGGCGGCGGGGAATCTGATGACATGGTGGCGTGGTGGGGGTTGGTGTATGGATTGACGTATTATTATACTGTTCTATTCACATGCTTTAGCGGTTCTAGAGAGGGTTCGAAGGAAACAAGAGAAAGGCTCTGCATAGGAAACGAAAGAAGGAAAGACCACGGGTGAAGGCGAGTGAAGGCTGCCGTTTGTTGTCGGATACCGGCGTGAGCACATGCGGAGGTTGAGCGGAACAAGGACGTCATGTGGCTGATGATGGAGGGGCTCAGCCACATGTGGCGGTGCAGACATGATTCACATGCTCCAGTTGTTCCTAAAGTCGGCATCAAAAACTCATGCTCTGACATGCCATCTAACAAAACATCAATGATGCACTATATACCTGCATGGACGATCTCAAATCTTCATTTTCCGACTTCTTCTCTTTGCTTACAAAACCTTCCCAAGCAAATCACCAACCCCAGCTGGGACACGCCGTACCCATCACTACCACTTCTCAGTTGACTGCTGCGATGTTGTGCTAGTCATGGCTGGATCGCACATCCGCTGTCGTTACCGAAATATTTAGTCGTCGCAGGGATTTTGATCATCGTCTTTCCCTCTTCTACTGCGCTCCTCCAACCCAAACTAGATCAGTTCCTAAACATCAACGCCCGGAACCTCGCCTACTTTCCCATTCCTCATCCTCTGGATAGTAGATACACCCAGAGCTCTCGAATCGCTCTCAATATTTCTCTCCTCAGCCCTCCGGTCCAAAAATTCCCTCTTCTCCTCCCCCCTCCACTTCTGTCTAACGAGTTCTTGGTGAACCATCTTTCTTAACTCTCCAAACCCCTCTTTCTCTAGAACTTTAAAAACTTCATCGTTGATCTCCCAGCTCAGCCCATGTCTCACAATTAACCCCTCATGTAAAATCCAGCATATCAACGCATCGCCTACAGGCGTCTGGCGTAGAACTGGCCCGTACTTCAACCAAATGGTATCCATGTCGTCGATTGTCAAGCTCTTCGCCGAGTGAGCGATCGTCTGGTACACGAGACGATCCTCTAATCTCGTTGCATCGGCTTCAAGTCCAAACAAGCGGAGGGCGCGTATTGTGTCGATGGTCGTGCCAATGGAAGCTGGTACGTGAAAATCGCAGAGCGGCTCTGTGCCTTTGGCGCCCGGGCTTGAACTACGCCTCATATAGCGTACGACACGTTGAATTGCGCATGATGTTGAGTTTTGGGAGGGGATGAGTAGGTCGGTAGTGGTTGTGTCAGGGGTGGTTGGAGTGTCCGGCGTGGACGGGGCCGTAGGAGATTGTGGAGACTGGTGAGGGAGAATATATTTGTCCATCAGCTGTTGTATATTGGACTTGCCGCAGTAATACTTTAACATTGCCGTCGGGACATCGGCTAGATAAGGCGAAGAAGTGGCGTTGGCTCGGATGGTGATATTTTGTCGTGGCGTTCTCCGGTGGAGGCTGTGAAGGACATGTCTCGATGAAGCGCGTGTGATGTTGAAAAGTGTTGGATCTGCAGATGTGGCGCTATTTGAATCCAATGCTGGCAAGTCAGCGTGATTCTTTGAAAATTTGGATGCGGAAAGTGCAGTTGTGCCGACTGGTATATCTTCGAGCGGGCGGCGCGAGGATGGCGACGAAATATCCTGGTAATTTCCTAGCGAAGCTTGAAGGCGAACAGTTTCAAGCTCGATTCCAGATCCCGAGGGGCATGATGATTGAGACGCGCCTGCCCCATCACAACCGTGCCCGTTATCGCTCAGTGCCATATTGGACGTGCTGTCGTCAATCTCTAAAATTTAAAAGTCTCTTCATCAAGGTCACCATCCGTATGCTCTTCTGCCGGAAGTCCGTTGTTATTATAGTTATCGCAAAGTTGACTTTCATTCACGTTCTCTCCCTCTCACCTTGCTTGCCAGATTTGAAGTGGCGTTGTGCGTGACATCCACGAGAAGCGCTCGTTCTTGCAAAGCATGGACGAATCGTCCATCTGATGAGCTCTTGGTATTTGTAATAGATTTGGATCCTGACGCCTAACATCATCCATTGCGCCGGTAAGTACTGACGCAATCGCATATATTTTCCGTCACACATAGAAGCATGTTCACTGCAAGGCAAGGATAAATTTCTGTGCTTTGAAAAAAGTATTATAATTTAGTCAAAAGCCGCCAACCCGATTTCTCCCAACGTCGAACTGAAAATTGTGTCGGTATATTACAACAGACATTAGTGGTCACATATGTATGAAGAGGGCGCACGGGATATTGGAAATTGAATGGATAAGAGCGCTGCGGAATTCGACTAATGTAACTCACACAACTAGTTTCTAGTGAAGATTGACATGCTCTCAAGGTTGTGTAGGCTATATAGCGATGGGGATAATATTAAGCAGCCTGACACTTGCACATTCTAGTAATAGTCGGGTACTTCCGCACCTAACTTCCAAATTCTGGATCATTGTATATCATTGACTGCTCACACCTTCCAGGAAAACGGATCTATTACAGGCAATATTTAGAGCTAACCTGATTCTATAGACGTTATTTTAAAAGGTCACATCTCCTACCTCTCTTCCTTGACACGAGGCATACTAAGTGACTTGAGCGGTAAATGGACTGTGGGTCGGTGCGTTGTTCATAGTTTGGTACAGAGATAGCTGATTCCCGTGGGCTAGCTTAAAGTGAATGAAATAGCGGGCACGCGCCAATACAACTCGATGTATTCAATCAAGTGCGCCTGTGAATGGCATCATTCGCGACTTGTCGAAATCGGTTGAGGTCCCGTTTGCGCAAACAGTCTAGAACATGATTGCCCAATTCCCGCCATTTCCTTACAACCAGAACACAATACATTGTTACTTCTTCTTAACATTAATTTATTTCGGCACAATGTTCTCATATCTTTATTCAACTATATAGTTTCTGCTCTCTGTCGTTACAGGCCATGCATTTTAGAGCAACCGAAACTTTCACGAAAGCTCACAACCATGGCGTCCTCTAACCGCTTCTCCCGCTCCGAGTGCTTCACCCAGCCCGTTCAACAACGAGAGATTTGCGAAACCATCGTCCCGCCCCTTGTCAGGTGCAGCCCAACAGGACCTACACTTGTGGAGGGTGCGCGAAAGGTCTACACGGCATTCCGAACATCTTCGCTATACACCAGCGAGCGAGGAGTAACATTCGCAACACACACCGCAGCAGATGCGAGCGAAAAAAGCTTCCACCAGTTCCCGATCCAGAACGCCCCGCAAAAGAAGTTTCTCTCGTTCTACCTCACCGAGCTGGGCCTACAGCAGCTTTTGGATAAGCGCCATGACCAACTGGAAATTGTCCTCCTACCACCCCTGAGCTGCGAACTGGAAGGCCTTGCAATCGTTATTGGGTGGATGCAGGATGCCGTCCACATGGCCTCTTCCCGTCGCAATGGCATACCATTCCCAACCCAAAACATCCTCAAGGCCTGCTACATCGAGCGTGCGCTTAGGGCCCTTGGACTTTCCACCGACGCAGATGACTTCCGCCAAAAAACAATACTGCATTATTTCGTTGAAAAGAACCTCACCGTCTCGGAAGTCGCTAGGATCTGGAACAATCTTCCCTACGACTCGTTCTGGGTGCAACACATGAGGCTAGCGGTGGTTCGCCAGATCAAGTCTCAGCACTACGGAAGCAACGTGCCAGAATTCCAGGAGCTGACGAAATTCATCTACAAGTCCCGGTCATTCGAAGCGTACCTCGAGATCTGCGTCGGTAGGCAACTTTCACCACGGTTCGAACGTGATCCAACAATCGAACGCTGGGTGATGAACGTACTCGACGGCAATATCGAGGACGAGGAAAACGTCGAGTACAGAACTGTGAAGGCGGAGGCTAAGATGGTACCTTACACGTTTGAGTGGGTAGACCACCACGGGACAGATGGAGGGTTCTTTGTGGAAACCGGCGTCAAGTGGAAAGATCGTGAGCTTTTCCCTCATGTTCATAGGCGCCGCATAATGATACGCTTCGAGACTTCTATGGGGCGGGAATGGCATGAGTCGCGGCAGCGGTACGCGGAAGAGGATGATGATGATGATGACTGAAAATATATGTCCCCATGTCTCACCCTCTGGAAGCCCCTGCGAGTAGAGTATTGCACAGGATGCTACATATACCTCGGTATACATGAGCGTTTGTGTTAGCGTTTAGCGAAATAAGACAATGATTTCAAAATCACAAATAATCAGGAAATAGCCGTCACAATTTCAAATCTTCTTCGATAAAATTCACTTGTGGAATTTGAGTGGTGATTAAAACAATGTTGTAGAATTATAGATGCATTATGTCTTTCACGTCCTTTCACGTCTTTTTTATCAGATTAATTTTTATTCTTACTTTTCCGTTGTGGCTAAAGACTCGTCGCATTTCAGACGTAATATCTATCCCTAGGATACTAGACACCCCCTATAACTAATAATAAATATTACTATACCGTAACTAATTTCACCAATTAATTGCGAAGAAGAAGACACTTTAATAATCGCCTCTAGCGTAAGGGCTGTACTAGTACGGCTTCGCTATCCTCCCTGCTAGCCCCGTCTTCAGCCTGATATACACAACTCTAACTGCCCGATAACGCGGTATCTGCCCGTCTCTCACTAGATCCTACACCAGCGCTTACATACACGACCAGCACTGCTGCATATGCAGCCGTCGCCGCAAATACCTCGCTGCGTTTTGCATTTGTGAGCAGTGCTACAAACGCAGCGAAGAGGAATGTAAATAACGCAACCATCCCGATCCTCAACTGCCATGAACGTTGATTAATCGTGCCAAGACATGCCATGGCACCCACAAGCAACACAGCACAGAAGCTAGCGCTCATACTGTAGCTCAGGATCTGGACGCGACGTGCCGGGAAATAATAAATATCTGAGTGGGGTTGAGAAGCTTTGCGTTTTCGATCCTGTGATAATTAGAATGTAAGTTCTTCGTGAGGAGTTTTCAATTTGCATACCTGCAGGCAACGTCCGCACATAGATTTAAGGATCCTACTCAATCGGTCGTCATCAGGACTTGGAATGAGTGCTAGGAGGTCTTCAGGATCCTGTACCATTGTCGCATCGTAACCGGCGAGGATTTTGCCGTCTTCTTCAGTGTCGAAGTATAGCTGGAAGGTTTTCCACGCCGTTGGTGAAGGTTTTGAGAGCACTCCGATTTGATGCTCTTCTATCAGGGCCTGACCTAAAGGCCTATTCATACGACATTCTTATACTGAGATCTAAAGAACAACGGAGGTATACATACGGTATTCGTGCAAAGCGCCCGCTATTTTTTTATGTAGATCGATTCTTTGGTGGGCGTCTTTGAAGCATTTTCGCATTTCTGAGTCTTTATTGCCGTCGCTGATTCCTTCCTGATGCTGATCTGCAAGGACTCTCAAACTATGATACGATTTGGCGCTCTCGCGAATGAAGTGATTTGACTTCGCAATTCCAACGTCCTCCTCGTCCAGCTTTTCAAGTTTGCTTTCTAGCTCACTGAGTCGATTTTGCAGATGCAGGAGGTTTCTAGCACCAAGTCGGCTGAACTTGCGAAAGATGGCGGCGTCTGTGTCGTTGCTGATGAAAGCGGCTAGCGCCGGAACGCCGTCTAAACGTGAAGGGTGATGATAACGGCGTGCTTTTGAAGGACTGCCCGCCATCGCTAAGGAATCAAGTTTTTGACTTTGTCGTTACAATCTCGCCCACAACGCGGATTGAATAGTCTTCATAATCCTAGCAGTGGCGTGGCGTAGTAGTGCTTAGCTCTCCCGCATGTATCGTTGCCTGAAAAGCTTGGCGAGGCTGAGCTGACAGCTCACTTTTCGTCCGCTGCGACTTGACTAAACAACTTTTTCCACTCACATTGCCGACCAAAATATATGCTTCTGATGCAATCATAATCGGGATAAGTTTATTAATAAGCCTAGTGACTGTGTTGGAGCCAGCATAGCTGGCAAACCTATGAACATCGACGGCGACATCCCAGACGTAATCCGGCGACTGTCCGCTCCTTGAAATCTACGACCATAGCAAATAATCCCAAGGCGTCACATACCTAAAACGTGAGCCAGTCTTCCTCGCTTGCAGTATCAAACGAGTGCCGCTATCACCCGGCCATAAGAGTCGATCCTATCGTCACTCTCAGGAGGCTCTAAGCGGAGCTCCCCTCGTACCTGCTACAGTCGACAGCCGCTTGACAGGACGCACCTCGCTCCTCAGCCTCAGACCAGCGCAGCAGCAGCGCGCTGCACGACGCCCCTCCACTATGAGTTGTAATCCTTTCCTTTGCGTTCGTAACATCCCTAAACACATACTGACTGCTCAATCGCAGTGTCCAACATGCTCAACAAGCTGCACTATCTCTCGCCTGACCCCAACTCGTTCTCGGGTACCTCGAATGCCTTCAGCGCTTCAGCAAATCCAAATGAAGATTGGGCCAAGATCTCAGATCTCGCTGAGCGCCGAAGGATACAAAACCGCATTGCCCAGCGCAGTTACCGTAAGTCTTGACTGCTCATAATGTGCACAGCGGGGAATACCGGGCTGACTTTAGACCCAGGCAAGAAGCTGAAGAAGAGGCTCGAGGACCTTGAGCGGAGGGCCTTCTCCAGCTCTGCTTCGCCGGAACAGAAGCCACAAGAGTCGAGCCTATCGTCATTCTCAGGCTCTAGGCGGAGCTACCGGAATGATGCTTCTTTGTCGTTCGATCAACATACAACAGGTTATTATCCCAGGTATAACGATTTAAAAGTGCGACCGAACGGACTGAAAGTTCTCGTAAATGGCCAACTCGTAGATGCCTTTGGAGATACGGGCTCGACCGATAATGCTATCGCCGAAAAGTTTGCACGGGATCGAGCCGTCGAAGTAATACCAAGCGATTCCGAGATGGTAATGGTCAACGGAACGAAGTTGCATTCTTCAGGATACGTGAAGCTCGACGTCGGCTTTCCAGGCGAGAACGAGCCATCGACGATGATAATCGCCAGGGTCATCAAAAGATTTCCCTTCGACCTACTCCTTTCGCATAACTTCCTAGACACAACAGGAACCCTCAAGGAGCATCTCCGTCGCTTCACTAAAATTCGTTTTCCCCGTTTGATGGCGTCTTCATCAATGAACTTTCTCTCCAACGACATTAGTCGAAGCCTGTTTAAGGCATCCTTCAATGATGACATCTCGTTCGCCGCGGTGCTTGATACGGGCTCAAATTGCAACGCGGTCGATCTGAAATGGGCATTAGGGAAGGATCTGCAGATTTATCAGGAAGAAGAATATCGTGGTTGGATTTCCCTGCCTTCAGGACGGGTGAGGACCGTTGGTCGTGTATACGTCGACATGAATTTACCTGATGGCAAGATAATCCCAATGTGTTTTGAGGTCCTCGACAAGGCTGTAGTACCAGTCCTAATTGGTGTTGACGCAATATTTGACCATCGGTTGTTCACTGAGTATCCAGAGGCATTGATAGAGAGATGCCAGGACGAGTCAGGGCTTTTTCATATGAGCTACAAGTCCCAGTGGGCGAATAATATGGTTAAAGAGGTGAAGAGGCTATTTCGAAGCAATGCAAATAACAAAGGTGTTGAGCCAGTCGAACGCGAAGACGAAGATAACCGGAGTTCGGCCTGGGACATCAAACACGACTACGGACGGACTGCTTCAATTGAAGAGTGGCGTCAGGAATATTTGAGACGCTATCGGCATAAGATGACAACGTCCGGTGGCAGGGTTTCTGATCTCCCGCTGATCTTATTTGTACCTCCCGAACCCGCTTGAAGAACTCTCCGGAGCCTTGGCGCTTCTTGGTTTGAGCCCAATGTTATCCCTAATACATTTCGATATTTGATTCTCTACTAGTATCCAGGTGTTTCAATGTAATTCTAGAATCAATCCTAGAAAATATTTCTCCCCCACCACATACGCAGGCAATGAAGACTTAAAGCAGGTACAGGTCAAGCAGATGAAAAAGCATAACACTGAGTATCAAACCATAAAAGAAGATGCTGATGAGAGTCGCTTAGCTCCTCACAGTGAGCTGTACTGTGGTAAATAGAAAAGACTCTCGAATGCTTCTCTTATCAAGTCTGCATCCCTATACCTGGGCTCCGACATCTTCGAATCTACTTTATAGAGTATGCCGTCGCATTGAAGATGGTCTTTGTCGATCAATATTGGTGTATTAGCAGTTGTGTCACCACCAGCTCTAAAGATACTTCGCTTTAGATGCCACGCTCCGTAGGCTTCCCGCTTCTCGACCCTTTTTGAGAGATCGACTGCCCAGGAGGGTAGCTGTTCACGGAGGTCTAAGTACCGCTCGTATTCGCACAGATAATTCAAACCAAGCATTCGTATTGCCGCTGCAGAGAGTTTGGTAAATACTGACTCCAGTGACGAGGAATAGTCGGGGGTGATTTGGGACGTGATGCCATGCATGTGTACCCCCAATAATCGATATACCAAATCCAGTTCCTCTGTACATTGAGCTTCCAAAGCATGGCTCATCAAAAAGTCGAAATCGAAATCTACTTCTGTGTTTTCTACGTCAAAGAAGGCTGCCTCCATCATTGTTGCCATCGTATTGTATAGCTTTTCTAAAGCCAGAGACGTCTCCAAACGTCTCTCGGTGTGAAACGGCCATTTCAAGGACTCCACCACCTTTTGCAGCGTCTGCGACATATCGGTACCATCATCATGTTCTGAAACCTCTTCGCTTTCGAATTAAACACATTCATCAGTATCTCCGATATCTTCTTCTCCAAGTATTTTTTCGATAGATTCTTTGTAAAAGGAGTCTATTAATCCAGAAACTTGTGCCGATCCAAACCATAGGTCACTGGCATTACGAAGAGACTGTTTAATGTGGCGTAGAACAGAAATATGTCGAAGCTTTTGTGCCCAAAAGAAGAAAATATTGCTAAAATCAGCTATAATCAGTTCCTGTAGAATCCACATGCGTTTTCAGTACGGTCGATCCAGGATTGCCACAGTCGTAAGGAATTCTACATACGTTAATCCTTTAGGCTCGATGCTTTCCATGTATACCTCCCTCTTCATGAGGTAAGTAGAAAGAATCCCGGTATCACCGGTATTCCGCATAAGAGAAGGAGGCACCATCTTGTTGATATCCCCAGCTGGCCTCATGCCGAAAAAGTTCCAAGTAGAAGGGACATGCCCCAGCCATACCACAACTTTGGAAGCCCTTCGGTATACTTCAAACATCCTTTTGACCTCCTTGTTACGCTCGTCTTGATCACTCTGATTGAGACATACTGCATCTGCCCACACGGGAAGATCAAAGAGGTATGGCTCAGATCGAATTGCCACAAGTGCATCGTGCAGATTCCTAGTCACCATTGTGATCGAATCGTCGACATAAATGGGCAAAACATCTTGTGCGTTCCCCCAAGTGTATGAAAGAGCAACATATGAAGGTGTAGCCTCGCTTGCTGGCTGGCCATAAGGGTTTGCTTTTCTCTGTTTTGACCATATAGTTGCATAATGCATTTTTTGAGCTTTTGGTATTGTTCTTTCCTTCTTCATATCTGTTGAGTGTACAGAGTTTCCAGAATCTTCGTTCTGTTCTCTCTCGATGTACGACCCTTCGACTGTGTCTGTCGAATCGTCGTATAATATGATGTATCTCATTCTGCATCTTAGAGGGTCATCTGGGGAATTTGACCACCGCTCCAGCTCCAGTACATGAATCTCGTGGCCGCAATCCCGCAGCGGCCGATACAGAAGATTTCCAGCCATATTATCGGTTGACTTGTATTCTGGTGTTGGGGGGAAGGGATCAGCGGGGTAAGGCTCGTGGTGGCGCAGCAAGCGAGAGGATTTGCCTGACAACACCCTGTCATATATGTGTTAGACTCTTTAAATAGTACGTGTGTTTCATAGGCTGCTCAGGCCTAATTTAAAAATATTTACATAAAAACACCCGATCCGGCGTCGTCATGGAATTCACGCCCCAGGCAGCACTTAAGACAATGTCGAAGGCCTCAACAGCCATACCTTTCATTTAGGATGCCAATAAGCGGAATTGTTTACTACCTCATATTTCGGATTTTGTACGCATGGGCAAACTCGAATGGGTTTTTACCTTATGGCTGTTATATTCATTTCATATTTTCATTCGACCACAGCAGTGATTATGCTCTCTATAGAGATTTCATCAGATCTGGCATTACACTTATAGAAGGCGACCCAGAAAGCAATATTGAATCGAAGCCTCTAGTGCCAAACTCTACAAGTCATCCTCCAGAAAGCATGGACGGCTTCCATCCTCCTTTGCTATAGTTTTCTTTGCATGTTTTGGAGCGCATATTAGGATTGTCCTACACATACAATAGCGGTTACATACCAAAATCGTCGTCTACCATTATGGAAGGTTGGATTAACACCAGATGCGGAGTCTTGCTCTGAACAGTCACCTACTTCAGCTTAGGATCATCTTCTTTTCAATTCAATAATTCACGGAACTTCCGTTCGCGGACTGACAAAGACGCCACGGGGTTAAAAAGTCTGCCTTGGAATGAGGTTGACTGATAATTGTAGGTTTTGACTATTCATTGTACATTGGAGGATTCCTTCTTGGCGGATTAGAGCTGTGGAAACTATGTTGTACTGAACAAAAATTATCGCAGAACGATATTCCATGAATTCGTGAGTCCTAAGTGGCTGCTAGATGAGATTTCGCCACCTAAAGATGAAGAGGTGTTGGTTTACTTCTTGTGCTGGATCCTGACAACGTCAAAATTGGAAAGTCATGTAAGCCACGATGTCTATGCTTGAACTTCATTTTCTTTCTAACAGGAAAACAAGATGCGGGATTGAACGATGGCGCCAACATATGTGCTTAGTCAGGAATGTATCTAAAAGACGAACGCCATTTCAGGAGGTACACAAGTTAACAGACATACGGCCTGAAACCATTTAGATCACATCGTCTCGACGGTTTAGGCAATGTATGACTCATAGGATCGCGGGGTATAAGCGAATATAGCCGTGTGCCATGTCGGGTGCTTGCATACATGTGTATGCGTATCCGTCTGTGAATGGATATATAAGGCAAGGCCCTACGCCGTATCATCCAGAGAGCGGAAGATTTCAGCCCGATATCACCATTGCATGACAGTTCATACTGATTTGAACCGCACCTCGCCAACCTTATCCACAACTGCTAGTGGAAGTGAGCCTTGGAAGGGGCCAACCACGTGACTGTGTCTTGGCATATATCAGTCAATGATTGATATGTAAAGCAATTGTTCTCCGCCCCGCACCAAACAATCAACAACCCACGGCGAGAAAGTTTCTAAATCAACACAACCCTATCATCTGAGGTCATCCCCTTCGTCCTCAACACAGCCAAATTTACCGCCATTCTTCCTCAACTGCCTGTACCCCAATTTCTTTCCCAAATTGGAAGGCGATATGGAGCGCCTAGCGAGAGGAGAAAACATCGATAACAGACTGAAAGAAACAAACATAGCTGGCGCTAGGGCTTGTGATAACCCGGAAATCACTTCTCCAATATTACCAAATATGAGACCAGCGCAACCGTACACCGATTTTGAGAACGACGGCACGTTTCCGGGAAATGCTTCACCTACTATGATGCCTACAGGCTACATTTACTCTTCTGACAACTCAGTTACATCTTATGATCCCCGTAATGACAATCTCGCAAACCTGACCGCTTATACATCATACTGGTCGCAGATGATGGCGTGGAGGAACTGGCATCATTTTCGTGGGCAAGCAATTCTAGCTGGCCGTGACGTTAGTTCTTGGAAAAGCCCAGATTCAACTGCCGTGAGTAGTGAAAAATATGGGCATTGTCAATATAATATGGATGGTGTATACACATGGCCATATGAAGATGTTATCGATTCACGAAACTCCTACATGAACGAGAACTTCCAGGACCCGCCGGAGACAAAAATTGGAGGAACACAGGGCATCGATCTCGAACAAGGGCTTGAAAAAACCCGCAATACTCTGAACCTTCATTCCATGTTGTCATTTATAAGACAGGAGCGTCTTAACAACGCGCTAGAAGGAAAAGCACTGGACATTGTCGAGCAGGGAACAGGCAATAAGCTGGCCCAGGAAGTCCCGAAAAAGATGCTGGTACTATTCTGCGGTCGAAAGACGATCTCAAGATTTCTACGCACGCTTGAACGCGAAGACAACGAAAAGTGGACTGGACTTCCTGTCAAGCAAGATTTGTTGATCCCGCAAGGAAAAGCAAACTCGGTCGGTTTGAAAATACTCATCTCGTGGATGCAACAAGCCTGTTCTAGACAGTCTCGGGGTCATATGGCACCGATTCACGTACCACACAATCTTTTCGCTGCCATTTCTTTGGTTCGCGCCCTGAACCTCCTTAGTCTAGACGCTGATGCGGCTCGAGTAGACATGAAGGTCAGACACGTACATTTCGCACGACCATTATCTATCGATGATGTACGATCGGTTTGGAAAGGATACCCCAAGGACAGCAAATATGTAAACCGTCTGGTCATTGAAATTAGGAACAGGTTAGCTTTGGACTCTGAGCGACGACGGCAAATGCTTCGTGGGGTCGAAGAGATAGAAGCATATCTTGAGGAGGTACCGGCATTATTTGCCCGGGTTCATGGTCAGCGCAGCGATGTTCATTCCAGCTCACCTCCATCGATGAACAGGTTCGAGGCCGCACACCCAATTAATGACACGGAGGAAGTAAGCAAAGAAGCCCAAAAGGCAAAGGTTCTCCGCATCCTACCGGAAAATGACGGGTAAGATCAAATCTCGGTATATTTAACCAACTCGAACAATGATCGGAGATAGGCAACTGAGTGTTCAAAAACTCCTATTTGTGTTTGAAGTATTGTTTTTGCCATCACTCACTGTAGCAACAATAGTTAGTTAGCGTGAGGCGGAGCTGTTTGAAATTCTGCCTAGGGTACCTTCAGGAAGATAACGCTAGGTCCGAAACAGGTTCGTGCACCACGTGATATTAGCCCAATCGATCCACCAGTTGACATTGATATCAATGTGCACCCAAATTTCATCCTTTCATTGAAATCTTGAATGTTCACCTTGAGTTCGTTCTCTGAATGGGGCCTTCAGAGTCTCAGATGTACTTAACGCTCAATCATTCGCCTTGCATACCCTTGTAACGTCCACTTACATACTGCTGCGTGGAACTTTCAGAGAGACCCGCCTATTGTTCGAATCTTACGAGAGGCCATCCGTTCGTAATTCAGACTGTCAGCAGATGTAGTGCAACAACAAACGTGACACACTCCAGGTTGTGCTTGTTAAGACTTCAATGTTATCTTCATACTCTCCGTACGACTTCCAGGCCAAAATTCTGTTGAAATTCGTTTCGGCCTCGGGCGGAATTGCAACCGAGATCACGTCATCAATGTTTATAAATCGACATCCATTGCGATAACAGGACACGTCAATTTCCTAGGAGCCCTTAACCTTCACACTCCAACACCACTGCAATGACATCGCAACGCAGTGAAATAACCCGGGGTGAGGATGAGCGCTCACCTCTTCTTGGAAATGGCACATTGCCGCAATACAACGCCGAATCCTCGGAAGACGATAGCGCGTCATTGAAGTCGCAAGAGCCGAGGGAAAACAAATATCGTTATTTCTGGTGGGCGTTGTCCTATGTTCTCGTAGCTGGACTCCTCACCATCTTTATCGTGGGTTGGATCGACGCGGATGACGTGGATTTTGATTTTGCGGGGGCTCTGAAGCGCGCTTTAGGTGGAGGGCTTAGCGGTGCAGCAGCCATGGTTCTCCAAGTATTGTTGTTGATGCCCATCCGGACGATAATGAACTACCAATATCGCCATGGCAAAGGTTTTCGAGACGCAACAAAAACACTTTACGACGAGGGAGGTCCGCGAAGGTATTATCAAGGCTTAGGGGCAGCACTTATTCAGGGACCGGTGGCGCGATTCGGCGATACCGCTGCGAACGCTGGCATACTCGCTTTACTACACTCGAACTCTTATCTTGCGAAACTCCCATCGCCCATTCAAACGATCTTCGTATCCGCTTGCGCTGCGGCGTTTCGCATGATCTTGACACCGATAGACACCCTCAAGACAACGCTCCAAGCTCAAGGTGCTCGTGGGACAGCCTTACTCAAACAGCGAATTAAATCTGATGGGATTGGGAGTCTGTGGTGGGGTGCTTTTGCCACAGCGGCCGCAACTTTTGTTGGAAATTACCCATGGTTCGCCACCTATAACTGGTTGTCGGAAGCGTTGCGCGAGCCCTCCAAACAAGACCAATTACTGCTTTGGTTATTGCGAGCTGCCTTTATTGGATTCTGCGCATCTCTCATCTCCGACTCCGTGTCCAATTCTCTTCGTGTCATCAAAACGTACCGACAAGTCAACGATACAAAAGTCTCATATTCCGAAGCTGCCAGGCGTGTAATTCGCGAAGACGGCAAGTTGGGACTCTTTGGTCGCGGTTTGAAGACTAGGATTCTTGCGAACGGACTGCAAGGGATTTTATTCTCGATCTTGTGGAAACTCTTTCTCAGCCTATGGGAGAAACAAACTGGAGGGCGGAAGAATGTGTAATTTTGGATGCTCCGTTGACGTTTTATACAATCCTTGTCCATGGATCGAGTTAGAGAATTCTGTAGCATGTCAATGACAGCAGAACGGATTCATGTTCCCGCTATTAAAAACACATCAATTTTCACCAGCGACGCTCTCCTGATTAGCGAGACCCTCGTATTCAGGAGATAAGGATCGTGCATCTCGACCCGCAGGCAAACGACCATGCACGAAGTAGGGCTAGGTACCGCAGCACAGCTGATTACGCCAGTATTATAGTCTGCATTGGTCCTAATCTGCAAATCATTATAGAAAGCAACTCGGCCTCGTGTGGGCTGTAAAAGCCAACCAACACCTCCGTTGTCATTATTTTTCATCAAATTCGCGGTCGAACACCCCAGTTTACCAAGACTTCCGTGTTTTGCTTCTTGCATCCCTTGTACATATCTATATTCTACTGAAGTTACCGAAGTAGAGGTGGTAAAAGTATCTTGGCTTTTTTGTGACCATGTGGAGCCATTGACAGCACTCTGCGCCGTTCCATATGTGTTTCCAGTTTATCAACAGAGCACGATGGTTTGCATACAAAGAAAAGAGGTTTCGCATCTTCCTATAAAGTTACAAAAGTCGCTGTATATAGGTGCTTCTAACGCGAGATGGGCAAGCGCTTTCGAACTTATGTAACGACCGTCTCCAGATACACTATACATAGGTAGATTTGAATCTTATCACGTGTACCGAGATGAGTCACAACAATCATTCTGTAGTGACATTAGGCACCATGGATTTGTGATAGGTCCGATTGCAGAAAATGATTTAAACTAGTAACTCCATGTCTCGGGACCTCTCAATCCGTTTTCTGGTCAACTGGTGTTTTCTGTCGCTACTTTTAGTGTCACTTGTTCCGAAAAGTACCAGCTCTAGCCGCTGTACCCCGTCAGCTTATCTTACCTAGATCCGCAGCGCAGCTCCATTATTAAGATCCGCCCCATAGCCTATGTCAGATGTCTCATTTACTACTTGCCTAGATCTGAAACCAACTGAAAAGGCTCTAAAATGTATCTACGCTTACCCAAACGATATCTTTTGACGTTTCTACAGCAATACCTTTCGCACGAGAATCTATTATTTGTAGGACATCAAGTTTAGGTTTTTTTTAAATCACCTCTTGTGTGAAACATTCTACTAAGCATTTAATCGTCTGTGACATCGCATATCTAGGTAGTGTTTGCGAAGAGGATAATGCTGAGTTATACGCCCTGTTTACTCGGCTTGTCAGCTTCCGCGGTGCCACTCCATTTACATAGCCAGTAGGATAGCTATACCTAACAACCAAGACCTCAAAAAACTGTTGTAGGAGCGTCTTTGAAACGGAGAATTGTGGCGATGTTATGTTCAGGCTTCAAAGAGTAGTTGTAGATGATATCCGTTTATAGCACGCTCAGAATCTTCGCACGAGAGCAGATTTCAACGAAGTATATAAGATTCAAGAACACATACATTGCTTCTATTCAATAAAACTATAACCTCTTCTTTCTTATTATTCTAAGCTAGCAGACCAGCCATGAAGTACATCCAGTTTTTATCATTTGCCGGCTTTGCCGTAGCTAACGACGCTCTTCTCGTTAACCCTTCCATTACGTCGACAATCACCACCGCCAGTGATGGCTCACTCCACACTATCATTCCAATGGTAATGACGGACCTCGAAACTTTGGCTTCCACTACAACCGTGACGACGACCATCACCGAGTTTACGGATAACGACCTGGCTACGCCTACCCATACTATTGCTGTTCAACCATCAGGGATCTGGTGGCGGGATGGCTTGGTGGGGCCTCCAATTCCTATACCTTCATTTGCGTTGAATCCAGGTTCGACTTCAAGTTCTGGAGTACTGCTGCCCCCTGTTCAATCACCGCCGCCGAACACAGACAATCCACCTCCACCGCCAGGGAATACAAACAATCCACCTCCACCTCCACCGCCAGGGAATACGAACAATCCACCTCCACCTCCACCTCCTGGGAATACAAACAACCCACCTCCACCTCCTGGGAATACAAACAACCCACCTCCACCTCCTGGGAATACAAACAACCCACCTCCGCCGCCAGGAAATACAAATAATCCACCTCCAACTGCTCCAGAGCCCACCAACCCGCCTGACTGTAAAGATGGTGGGCCTGCAACAAGGTGTCTGCAAAAATGTTCCTTTACTGACAAGCCGGCGCCGACAACTTCATGCCGAGAACCGACTTGCGTAACTGCACTACCCGAGGTCATTAGTTCGTGTAGTCAGACTGCAACAACATCGAAAATATTTGAGACATCGTCTTCGGTTTTTAGATGCTTTAAGGGAACCGACAGCCCTTCAGTTGGCCAGCCCGTTCCTACTCCTACCGCATGTCCCGCGTCAGGAAAAAAGAAGCGCACTGTTGTCGAGCCTGTAGACTACTTTAATCAAGGAAAAAATATCAACGACTTCGTCACGGATCAAATGAATCACGTGCGCCAACAAGGCAACTTGGTCCCCCTAGCTGGTCGCGGTGCGCAGAACGCCATGGGAGGTGTGTCTTCAAGCAAACAATATGACCTTGGTAATCAAGCTTTAGATGCAGGAGTTGCAGGCCTTCAAGGCTGCACAGCTGTTGTAGTGATTGCGAAAAGAGCAATATGGATTGGGCATCTCTGGGAAATTCCGGGTTTCAAGAACACATTCATCGATCCAGCCACTGGCCAAGATATTGGCCCTGCCGGAGATTTTCCAGTCACTGACCAAGAGTTCAATGACCGCGTTCTCAATGTCTTTACTAATGGGGAGTTTGATGATACCCAGAGATATCCGGCTCTAAGGACTGCAGCAGGAGACGTTTTCGGTGTCCCCTCCGAGATTCAAAAAGTGCTAATCATTCACCCTCGCATAGACGGCTCTGAAGATTTTAGATACCCTGATAAGGTCGAAAGGATTGTCGACAGACTTCGCAATATTATGCCGGGCTCGTTGCCGGTCAGGGTGGGCTATGTTTCTCTGGATCCAAGAAATCCATTGCACGAACCCAAACACGGAAATGTTTTCGTTCAGTATGATCCGAAACAGGAGTTTTTAGGTCAACCAAATCGACAAGCTCTTGTGCGAGTTTATGTGCAAGGGGACCAAGTTGGTGGAGACATTACTTGGGACCCACTTCCCAATCAGCTTCGGAAAAAACGCGACCTTTTCGAGAGGCAAAACGAGGATCCATGTGCTACACCATCGCCTCCTAGTACGATGATTACAATGACGAGTCTTTCTTCATCATCTTCATACTCTCAAACAGACTCCCAAACAACATCGTCAACTGAACCTCCCACTCCACCAACCACTGCAGCGCCCACAACGCCTTCGGCCGAGCCTAATGAATTTAAAATTCGCGTTCATCAGAAAGTGGGAGGCGATGCTTTTGTTGAATGGATTCTTTTGGACTCTACTGGTCAGAATACTATTGCCGGACCGGATAAAACCAATACCATCCCAGGAAGCAATGAAGGGGACGCAAGGAGCGAAATTGGAATCGAAGTTATGGAACCCAAGAACAAAGATAAAACAAGAATTGTGTTCACAATGAAGGAAGACGTTGGCGGTGGATGCATGCCTACTTGGGATATCGCGCCTAGTACTGGCCCTGAATCCTCGTTCGTGTCAGCCTGTAAGGAAGCACTGGCTAGCCAGTACGGTTGTGATGATCCGAAGAAGGTCACATGGAACACTGTGGATGGTGGCTTTGAGAGGACGTTTGAGTGTCGGTGGATGGATGTATCCAAGGTTACGGTGGGATTGGGGTAGCGGGGTCGTTCTCGTAAGCCCTGTCTCGGTTTCATGCAAGGCGTTAAGGGCGTACTTCGCTTCACAATCTATATTTAGCTTCCATTCCAATTATCATAGTTATATAGCATAGCCCAAATGTAGCTTACAAGTATGGTTCTAAAAGATTATCAACCAAGAGACGTCTCCACTGCAAATCACCCCATGCATCATCATGAGCGGTCCAAATCAATCGAACTCGGGCCGCCACCCCTCGTCTGTCGCTTCTATACTTGGACGCCAACGATTGAGGGCCTTACGGGAAAGCTGCACATCAGATGTCCCTTCCGAATTCGAACAAGGCCTTTCGTCTATTTTACCATCCCTGCCCTCAGAGCCAGACCTCCAATACTGCCTCGAAGAGGCCATGCGCAATGGGCCGCACTACAGAACCATGCAGCACATTATCACTCAACACAACATCCACGTGTCCCACAGCACGATCTTGAAGGCTGTGAGGATGGTAATACCATCGCCCGAAAAGGTTCTTTTGTTGGATTTCTTGCTAAGTGCAAGCAATCTGGACATCAATACCCAAGTTGATGGCTGGTACACTCTCCTGCGGTATTGTGTTAGAGATAAAGACGTAGTGGAGTATCTGTTGAAACGCGGAGCAAATCCGAATCTTGGACCAGCATCCGGTGCACCGACAAGCTACTGGGGCGCGAATGAGCTTGTTGAACGTGCGGGTTCTGCACTCACTGCTGCCGTTGGTTGGGGAACCACAGATGTGGTTGACACGCTCGTGCAGCATGGTGCCATTTTGGAGTACGCAATCCCAGTTCACTGTGCGGTGGAAAGGGGGGAAGAAGCCATGCTAGAAAAAGTTCTTGAATTGGGTGGAAATGTAGACGAAGAAGACGTGACGCGTGGACGCATTTTCTCGGAGTATTTTGGCAGCCCGTTAATGCGGGCAATTAGCCAAAACAAGATTGATATGGTGAATACTCTGCTCAAGAAAGGGGCTAATATTCGGTACCGGAACCATAAGAAACTTTGCGTGATGGATTTGATGAAAAAAGAAGTCGATGTCCATATCAAAGCAATTATTATTTCAGCCTGGGCTAAAGAGGAGTAAACCGGCTCTATTAAAAGTAAATGTAATGTTACGCAATCAGGACTCTCTGTTCCTCTCTTTATCTCAGATTTTGAATGTTTCCCATATCCTACAGGCGAATTATTGGCCTGAGCTTACGCTTCCAATTGTACCAATAATTGTTGCATTCCTTTAGCCCTACCACCTTGAGCTCATTCGCGAGTATCCTTTCCGCTTCGTCGATTATTGGCTATCGAATTCTTACTCTAAATTTACATGATCAGACTCGACAAATGCACATCAGGCCAGAAACGTCTCACTGATCCAAGGCCCTTGAAGCTCTTGGGAGAACTCTCCTCGGACAATAATGGGTCTGCAAGGACTTTAATGAACCAAAAGGTCTATTGGTATTCTGGAGAAGGTTCCCATGGTATCAAATTCTGGCGTTCTCGAGTCCCGTAAAATTAGTCGCCCAACCTAGACCGGACAGCATACGAACTCCGACCTGAACCGACACAATCTTTTCCTTTCGATTTATTGGCCGTGCATAACACTCAGCTATCTGTAGTCGAGTGCTTAGTGTCCCTAAATCTGCTCTCTTCTTTTCAGCGACGGGTAATGCTATTCTAGCAAAAATCCCCGTTTAATTCCAAGCGTAATATTCTTGCGCCGGGATCGAAGGCGGGCCCGAAAAATAGAAACACGATAATTATTCGCCAAAATTTGCCGCCGGAGCTGGCCAATCACGTCATGGAATGCTCATCACGTTATATAGGTCTCATGTCAGCACATACCAATGCATGCATGTAAGATGGGGGGCGAAAGGTCCGACAGTCATTCTAAAACATACTAGAGAAATCCGATCTCGCCGATTTTCAATAATGAGAATGATAAGATCACGAGGTACAAGATGAATCCATATACCCTAGGATGGAAGAAGCTCATCCAGAGCGACCAATGTTGAAGATGTTTGCCCCTCTCTTGGAAGATGTCAGCTGATAAGCTATTAGTACGATGTTTCTTATGGCACAGCAAGTCGATGCTGCCAGTAATCTATACTTTTCGATGTTTATATTATTATTGGTGGCTTTCAGGTGTAGCAGGGCCACCCCAGACCTCTAAAAAAAAGTGGAAATGGCCTTTTTCTGATACTTTAATTATCGAGAGATAGGTACTAATCTACACCTAGCTAATAGGAATGTCTATATATATGTTGATGTCATCTAGAATATTAATTTACCAGTAGATATCCTAGCCCACCAGTATTCTACTCCGGCTGAGGGATAACACTTATTACTAGATAAGGGAATTTAGATTGTTTTTTGAATTCTTAGGTCAAAAAAATTGACCCCCTTACACCTGAAAACCATAATATTATTTCATACTTTGCATGGCGCAGCAAGCCGAGTAGTTGGAAACAGCAGCGAGCAACTTTCTTGATTGGATACATTGCATGTCAAATAGAACCATTGATGTCTTTGAGTTTCCGAGCTCGTTAAACCCTCGCTTAGCTTGTACGCAAAATGTCAAAATCTTTCGCACTGTATGCTGAACATGTGCGACAACTATCGCAAGACAACATTGTGCGACCTCTAAACAATGTTAACACTAGAAGAAGAGCTTCAGACAATGTATATATCTTTTTTTTTCTATACGTTACATGGTTATTGTTTGCATACAATGAAGGACATGCAAACTCCATTTATATTCCTGTGATAGATACTCTTCTAAGTTCGGACAGAATCGGATCATCGAAACTACTACAATTCCTTTGAAACTAACATCTCAAATATCTATTATCGTCTTCCATTATCAATTTCTTGGTACAATGAGCTACCGCATAATGTCCGATGCACGGCTAAACCAAGATGGCGCTGGTCGCCCAATGATGCAGATGGGTTATACTTCGACATCGGAGATGGAATATCGCATGATGCCCTCTAACGACAATGAAGATAGCAACTCATCTAATAGAAGCATTGTTCTGCTACCGTTTCAGGCCTGTTTTGGAGAAGATGAGTTTGACAATGACCTTTTCTACGATGCGGATGATGAGGAAGATGACGACGATGAGTACAACGAGCTTGATGTAGCTGTTGAAATGTCTAACTCTATGCTCGATACAGTGTTAAAGGAAGTGCGGGAGTGGATGAGGCTCCAACAGCCTTTAATTCGTCCCCAGTTGGACTCAGACGCGCGCGCCGTTTCTACGTTGGACTTGAATGATTTGACTGATGTGACTGATGCCTTCATTGATGAGGTGATTGATTACTTCATCGATGAGATGACTGATGCCATCGTCGATGAGGTGACCTACGCTTTCGCCGATAGTGACACCGATCCATTCGTGGGTCAATATATTCTTGACGACACCCAGGAGGACGCCTTCATACTCGAACACAACTCAGAATTCGGCTCGACCTCTTCCTCGTCATCCAACTCATCCTCAGAAGGACGAGACGGCCAAGTGTCACGCTTCTTATCTTGCCTCCCAGTAGCTACTAGATCCGCGGACGGTGCATATGAAGACTGTTTCTGTGGTGAACCATATGGTTCTCTTTGCCACGCTCCTTTAATTCTTCCTTGTCGTCATGTCTTTGGGCGGAAGTGTTTACGGGAATGGTGCACATCTGATAATCAGAACTCTAACACTTGCCCAATGTGTAGGAGGAAGCTGTTTGAACGTTGGTTGCCGGCTCAGGGCCTCACATAGGATTCTGGGTCTAGTGTCCCTACAGGTGCATGATTCAGAATCGGTTCTTTTCTTGCTATTTGAGGGGTAGTAAAATGTCATTTGCTTGATTAAAAGGGTAAAAGCTGCAAAGAGTTCTGCTTTCCAATATTTGCTTCTCGTATATATCAACAATTACTAGAAACTGTACTTTCCGAAACATCATTCCTGAAAACCCGACCAATACGGTACTTCAAGTGCAAGCAAATGACACCGAGACCTAAAACGCTTATACTATAAATTTGCTTCCGGGCAATATCTTGCTCAGAAATACTTACTTATTGCCATATCCCAATCATGCCTAAATGTTTACACAAGTGCATTGAAAGACTGTTCGCCGAAAACCAGTTTTTATGAGTAAAGACTTTTTGATCTATGCATTTATAACATCTAATAGGTTCTTGACCCAATTGATTATACTATAGAAACAGTATCAGAAATAGAATCCTATTGAATCAGAATAGTATAATATCTGTATAAAAAAATCAAAGAGAATTAGCAGGAAGATTGTTACGTTGCAGCCCCTTTATTCCTGTAGCCCTTCTTTCCGTCTGCATAAAATTTTTTCATTACATTGTTTGAAATTTTGAGCTTTTTCAAACAAGAGAGGAAAAAACAAACAAAAAAAATTCCAAGCCCAAACATTGTTTTCGGATGCATGTCAGTATTGAGCCTAAAAAAACATGAAATACCAATCCTCGATACTCCATAGGAATTCGGGGATGTCCAAGTTGTGAGGCCCAATGGTTTGGGAAACCTTTTCCTGATAGAAATCCGAATTGTCCCTGTCAAAGAATTTTCCGAAAACGAGTACATTCGACCAAATCTGTACCCAGGCCGGTAGCCAGGCGAAATGTTGCCAATCAATAAAAAAAAGATCGTAATCGGTGCCGTAAGGATTTGTTGGATCTAATTCTTTGGGAGGAGTTCGACCTTGGCCTGAATAGAGTTGCAACGTTAGCAGAGTCTATGCAAAATTTAATGACTAGACAATAACAAACCACTTCCGAAAAAGCAGTAGTATTGAATTTGGGGATTCACTGACGTGGTCTTAGAATTATGTTAAATGGGTTGAAGTCCAGTTCAGTGAGTACAGGGCGACTATCTTCGGGCTTAGCAGCAAGAAGAGTAGGTTTAAACTTTTGAAGTTGTTCAGCGAGGTCGGAGTCCCAATGGCCCCCAACAGTACCGGTACATGCTTCCCTCTCCGCAGCATTGACCATCTCCTCCACCGTCTCTTCATATGAGTTGTAAGGTCCACAAAAATGGTGACGTGTATCGCCAAAGACAAAAGGACTCATTCCCTTATACCCAACTCTTCCGTAATAGTTTTCCTGTGTAGGGGATTCTTTGGGTTGCGGAACGTTTCGAAGGTCGCGTAGATGGCTTCCGATGCGGTTACAGATCTCCTCTCTTTCGGATGTAGTCATAAGCGGCCAAGCTCTGAATAAAGTATCCCCTGGTATGTATTCCATAATGAGATAGTACATCTGCGGTGGTTGTTGGCCATTAGCGTGGTAACCTCTCTTAAGCGGATCTGCGCCTTGGTGACTAAAAGCTGCATATAACTTGGGGATAGGCAGAGCTGAATTCCTTTCGAGAAAGAGAATGTTTTCTGCCTCCTTTGTGTATTTGTAAGCTTACGATATTTGCAATAAAATTGAACTTCTATTAGGATAGATTGAAACACGGATGGACGTAAAAAGATATGTCTGACCAATGAAACACAAGACGCCTAGGAAATGATTGTGGGACAACATTACCTGAAGAAGCACAAGGCGTGGTGAGAATTTGACTACGTATTTCCCGTGCATGATACGAATTAATGGGGGTACCGGTTGCTTACTTTGGTCCAGATCGGCCGGCAAGGGTGCGTCCGCAATCTCGTAGGGCGTAGGAAGTGGTGGATCAAAGTGGCCAGGTGCATAATATGGGAACTTGGTATGATCATAACACTTCTCAAGGATGAGGTCTTCCTGAACATTGTACTTTTGGTCGTCAGCTTCCATCCAATCCCGAGTACCAAAGTGCTTGAGGCGAAGGGTTTCATCGTTAATTTCATCCATCGGAATTTTATCAAAATGTATGAACGAACTCTTGTTCTCAGGTGTAACAGGTAATCAAAATATATAAACAATCTCTAGTGCTCAGATGTATCAGGTTCAAAAGAGCAGTGTTGGCAAATGGTCTGTTGTACGCTCAATTTATCATAGAAACCAGACAATGAATTGATACTAGCCGGAACCGGAGTACAATGGCATGACAACAGTATCTCTGTCATGTGCCGCAACCGGAGTAGAACAGGATATGAAAACCATATCCCCGCCGTGTACAGAAAAATAGACAAAGAAGATACATTTCGTCAGCTGACCTTGCGCAACCAGAGCAGGATAGTACAAAGAATGACAACTGTATCTCCACCCCATATTTCCATACTACAAAACCCAGACAAAGAACAAGATATATCTGGTGAATTGACCCTAGCCCGATGACGTGACCTGCTCATTGTGTTAATACTTTACTCATTTCGAACACCGATAAAATCATGGCCAACACATCTCGCCAAATATCTTAGAATATTAGTATTGGCTTACCTAGGGCGACAAACAACCTTGCTGACGGAGGGTGTTGACTGCCTCGTCTCTCCATCGGTAGAAGATATCCGTATCGTTCAGGCCATGAGTTGGCGGTAGCCCGACTTGACGACAGACATTCTTGCCTGCTTCGTAAGTTTCGACATGGCCATGTTCCATTATGACGAGATCAGGTGTCTTCGGGGTCATCGAATATTTTAAGCTGAACGAACCGTCTTTCCCGGCGATGACGAAGAAGACATGGTATTTGCCCAATGTTTCGAGAGCCTTGCCATCTATATGTATGAATAGGGCGGGCTTGTTGTAGTTTCGCAAGTAAGCTGCTGTCATAACTGGATGTTGTTCGGGTGAGCTAGTCATGATATCGGTTGTCTTGTGTCCTGTGGTTGAACGAAGAAATGAGCTTTCAGTTTGGGTGTGTGATTGGATAAAGGTCGAGCTTTCAGTTTTAGTTTTAGGTTGCGAGATGGGGGGATATATCGCTT
The DNA here is from genome assembly GCA_023627715.1 of Periconia sp. R9002. Lineage (NCBI taxonomy): Eukaryota > Fungi > Ascomycota > Dothideomycetes > Pleosporales > Periconiaceae > Periconia > Periconia sp. R9002. The sequence continues at coordinate 221,318 of JAMAHW010000061.1, read as the reverse complement.
CTTTAATAGTGACAGTTGATCATGCAAGACGGGTTTCCAATGCACAATTGTTTATGTTCTAATGCGCCATCGTTTGTAGCCCAATGCGCTATCAACTTGCCGACTTTGTATTATTGTTTGCTGTCTTATTTTGACTATGTGTTTTCTTGAATGCAACGATAGTGAAGCGAAAGAGAACAGTTCAACATATTGAATAGCGCTGGCCTAATGGACGGGTTTCCTACAAGATTCCCGCCAGTCTATTTCAAAGACATGTGGAAGTACACGTCCTTTAGTGGTGCTATGCTGTCGAACAGGGAGGAACTACTATGCAACAGACTAAGATATGACGAAGTTGTGGTGACCTGGTAAAGACAGGTGTAGGTGTGGTGAAACAGTCAAACACGCTATTGTGAGGTTCCGCTACCACCTACCCTCCTTTTCGCGTCAACAAACAAATGCAACTACAAATTTTTGCAAACATCAAAGCGTCAAAATCACCTTCGTTTCGATTATTCCCATTTCTACTGGATTTTATCGGTAAGCCCTGAACGAAGGTGGAAAACCCGCCTGAAGATATGTACATCAAACGAACATTAAATTCCCATATTCAGGCTTGTAAAGACTTCGCCGATAGCGTATGTAACATGACTTATCCAACTACGTGCCAATTAAGCGGCAGAAAAAGCAAAAAGCGCCAATTCAGCCAGGTTGGGAGATTTCACCACTAAATGCAGGGTTTCGGGAAGTTGCATCCCAGCTTATACTGTTTACAGCAACAACAAAGCTTTGATGGATACCACCCTATGCTCTGACCCCTCAATTAGCTTGAGTTTTACGGTTCCGCACCGGAAAGTGGATCTGCTCCATTTTCTAGATTGAAATGACCCAATTCCACGTGCATGTGCATTAACATCAGCTGCAGGACACCATCTGCAAAAGTCTCTTGCAGCATTCTGATGTCTCAGTGCTGAGTTATGTCCAACTTATTGACGCACTGATGATAGAGTCACAGAAGGGTTAGGACGCAGAGATCCAAAAGCAAATGTATCTACAATAGGGAAGAAAAATATGACTGTTTCGGGACTAACGGCGTGATCATGAAGATCAATATGTATTCAATGATGCTAATCACAAAGAAAAAACGCCAACCCAAAAGGCACAAAGGCCAATCACCATTACAGGACGTGGTACTGGCAACATGGGCCCGCGAGCCTCGCCGCCAACTCTTGTGTACCCGGTTGTCTCAAAGAAGCACTTTAGCAAGGAAGTATCTTAGTATCAGATCGCTGATCAGTTACATTTGATATACATTTGGAATATGCTTCGGCACGACGTGGCCTAAACCGGCTTAGATCGTGTAACTAGTCTAAGGCTGAGTTAGTATGAGTTATCTCGTGCTAACCCGATGCGGCTTGCACTGCCCGGTGCGAGAATGAGTCGAAATGACCACTACAGCCTGCTGAGGAACTATAAATATGGCAATAATCGCAAAGTGAACGTCATGAAGATAGCAACCATCTAAAACCACAATACTATAATGGAATACCCGTCGATACCAGGGACGAAACCCCTCCCTTACAACGCCGCTCCACCTATCCAGGAATCATCCCTTCCCTCTATCCTGACAGCCCCTCCACCACCAAAAACAAACTCAAAATCCATATTCGCCTTTTGGCACACGGGAATTCATACCTTGCACCCTAATTCTCTCCGCAACGTCATCGCCTGGCACCGGCGGCTCTCTCCCCTTGGATGGACCATCTATGTATTCGACACGGTGCCTGACTCCCCACTCAACATCTCGAAATACCTCGACATTGCCTCTCCGGACGTGGTACCTGATGCATTCCGAAACAGCTCGCTCGAGGGTGAGTTTAAAGCGCAGCACACGAGCGATCTCGTGCGATTTCCTTTGCTCCTGCGTTACGGCGGTGTGTACATGGACGTCGGAATTCTACTCTACGGCGACCTCGATGCGCTATGGACCCAGCATATCACGAACCCCGCGTCGCCGATTGATTTCGCGGGCTTCACCATGGGCGAATTCCCCAACCTTTCTATTGTCAATTTCACCCTCATCAGCGCTGCCGATAACCCCTTGGTGAAACGCGCGCACTACATTTTCTTGAAGCTCTGGGAGGGCAAGAACAGTACGACTGGGGCGCACAAGCACCCGTTGGTTAGTCACGTGCCCCTCATGCGAGTCCCGCCAGAACTGGTGACGAACGACGATGGGGTGGGGAAGATGGTCATCAACGACGAGTCTATGACGGATTACGCAGTTCAGATTCAATGTCTAGGTGCTGCTGAACGCTGGGTTGACGAGAGCGACGGTTGGGATGGGCCGAAGTATGTAAAAGACAAGTGCTGGTTGTTTAGTATGATGGCGCATTCGTATGCGCATGAGCAGTTGACGAATTGGGATGGAACGAGACAGCAGCGGTTGCTTTCTTTGAAACTTCCTAGACCGGGAGAGGAAGAGACTGAGGATCAGAAGTTGGCGAGGAGTATGGTGGAGGCCGTTGTAGGCAAGAGTTGGTGCTTGAAGCTTGGCCATGGGTTTTCGGCGAAGCTGTTCGGAGGGGATACGCTGGGGATTCGGTGGCGGAAAGAACCTGGGAGTGATTGCGTGGAGGGCACGTATGCTGGCTGGCTGCGGTGGGCAGAGGTGAATCTGGCACAGGACAAACTGCTGGGCAAGATTTACATTGGCAATTATGAACCTACGATGCGTGGGACTCTGCTGGGGGATCATAGATGAAAAGCATTATGGAGCGGGTCCGAATGGATAATGTCTGTCATAAACAATCTTCAGTCGTCCTTGACTTTTGGCGCCAGCCCTACAGCGTGATAAGCGCATCTTACATTATGCACTGCTCCGAAATGTACTGTTCGTCCGAAGACGGGCAAAAATCAAAATCATCATGATGAGACATATCGCACACGCCCTATTATGTCGAAACTTAATTTCGTAGCAACAGTGCACTACTTACCCAGTGCGGACGCGGACTTCCGCATCACCCAATCAGAACCTCAAGCTATCAACATTCACCATCCAAACTCCTTATTCAACTCTAAAAACCTACGATGGAAAATGAAAATATAAAGCGCACCCTATTGCATCCCAAAAATGAACAAACCAGCATCCGAACCTTCATCATGTCTTCAGCACCAACCACCCTGACCCTCCCCGTCTCCCCCACGAGCAACGGCCCCCCAGCGAATCTTGGCCGTCTCTCTCTGATGCGATGGGGAGTCAAGAACCCTCCGCTCGACCCCTATATCAGCTTCTCCGGAAAAACCGTCCTCGTAACAGGCGCCAACGCAGGCCTAGGCTACGAAGCAGCAGTCAAGTACGCGCAGAAGGGCATTTCGCGACTCATCATCGCCGTGCGATCCCTGTCTAAAGGTGAAGCAGCGAAAAAAAGCATCGTCGCGAAAAGCAACCGAACCGATGACTTCATCACCATTTTGACGGTGGATTTGACATCCTTCGCGTCCGTACAATCCTTCATCACGACCCTAGAAAAAGAAACCAGAGACCTCCACATCGCACTGCTCAACGCGGGCATAGCAGCGCCTTCGTTTGAAAAACTCGACACAGGGTTCGAGAAAGCAGTCCAAGTCAACGTCCTATCAACAGAATTAATGGCCGTCCTTCTCCTCCCCCTCCTCCGCACAACCGCAGCGTCAACGGGAGAAGAATCCCATCTCACCTTCGTGAACAGCAACGGCCACCTATGGGTCGACAAATCCTCATACGCCCACACACATAACGGCAGTCTTCTGCACCACCTCAACGACCCGAAGACGTTCGCACTTGAGCATTCGTATTGCGCGGTCAAGCTCCTGGCTATGTCGGTCATGAAGCGCATTGCGAAGGCCGAGGAGACGAGGACGTCGCCGAGGATTGTTGTGAATGCGTGCTGCCCGGGTCTGTGTAAGACGGAGTTGGGCAGAGAGTTTTCGAAGCCGTTGCGCTTCATCAATGATGCGATGCAGTATTTCACAGCGAGGACGGCGGAGCAGGGAGCGAGAACCTTGGTGGGGGCGACGGCGTTGGGAAGGGAGAGTATGGGCGGGTTTTGGCATCATGATATTCTGCATCCGTAAGTTTTGGCGTCTCTCTTCCTTGTGATCGGTTTTTTCTTTGAATTTATTGCGTTCATTTTCAGAACTAACGCGAGTTTTTTGCAGAGTTAATGAGATTGTGAACGACGAGAAGGAAATGGGGAAGATGTGGGAGGATATTGCGGGCGTAGTGAAAGAGGTTCAACCTAATTTGGATGAGATACTGAATGCTTAACATGCTCTTTTCACGCTCTAAGTAACTTCATACGCGTTTATTCGTTGGTATTCAAACTGAATTCATTAGGTGCCGTTGCAGGTTTGAATTGATGATTTTCTTGGGGCGTAGTATTTGTATTGAGGTCAATCTATATAACGCATATACATTCAAAGAGCGGACTGAACTAAAATTGGCGCCTATCGTTTGTGAGCTTTTCTCACCGGTTTCCTCCATATCTCTCAGCTTGGATCGAAATGATTCCTGTAGCAATCGTAATTACGTACAGGGTTCCTCCTTGATATCTTGCAACCCAATCGTCTCGACTTTCACCGGTTTGCAATATTCCTCCATCTTTCCTACCATCTCCTGCGTTAGCCTCCAATCATTTCCAGGCCCCTCCTTGTAGGGTGTTTCAATGGTCCATTTCTTCCATTTCTGAAAGATCCTTTCTAGATGTTCGTCACGAACATCAAACCACTCTTTATGGTTTTTCTTGCATTTGCTACATTTCACGTCTTTTTGCACTTCTTTCAGTTCGGCGTGGATCAGCTTTTCGACTCGACCAGCGTGTTTTACGGAACCGAGTGACACAATGGAGTGTGTACGACCGCAGTTTTTGTTCCAAGTATCCAAACGCTTTTCAAGGTCGATGGTGTATCCGATCTTTCGAAAAGAGGGTGCACTTCGGTGTGAGAGAGCATATATAAAACCATCAGGTAATGAATTCTTACCAAGCTCACGCCACATAACGCGGGCGATGGCTCTTTCTACGGTCATGTTTACAGTGATATTTGGCTGCCCTGAACCTTGGCTCACAATTTGTAAGGAATCTACCCTACCAATCGGCTTCAGAGACGATGTATTGTCATGGGAGGGTTTATCCGAACTGAGGCTCAACGTCGTTGCAGTTGTGGCACTAGTTTTGGGGTTGGGTGGTGTTGAGATGGCCAATATCCAGCTTTTGAATTCGTCGTCGGTGAAGGACGAGGTGTCATCCGGCAGCCTCTTGAGATATTTCTCTATCATCTTCAATGTGATTTCGAGTTTGTCTTCTTTGGGGCAATGAGCACCACAGAGTGCCTTGTTCACAAACATCTTGATGATGCTTAAAACCTTGTCGTAATCCTTTGCTTGATAGTGCTCGCTACAGTCCAAGAGCGATATGAAAACGCTCTTCAACGGACTTCCTTGCTTAGCTCGACACTGTGTACATCTTTCGTATGGCGGCTTCACCTTGAAAGCTACACATATGGACGGGTTGTCCTCGTATCGCTGTTGAGCATCGAAAGGAATGATAGAGCCGAGGTTTGAATGACCAGGTAGCCAGTATGATTGTTTTTGCCCTAAGATGTCCTTGATGACGGCTGGTGTTTCAACATCATCGTCGGGTTTCTCGCTTTTGATCGTGGAGGCACCCTTGCGTTGATCCTCATTGCTCGGTCCTGCATCGGTATCCGCCTTGATCTTGGTCGGTTCGGCTTTCAACCTGTCTTTGAATGCGGCCGGAGACAAATTAGCAGTACATTCAGCTTCTTCATCTTCCTCATCGTCATCCTCGTCGTCTTCCTCGTCGTCTTCCTCGTCGTCTTCCTCATCTTCATTCTCGTCGTCTTCCTCGTCATCTTTCTCATCGTCTTCAGCTTCTTCTTCCTTTCTGGTACCGCCGGCTTGCGTACTACGGAACTGAGCAAGACGAGGCATTGGCGATCCATAATTAATATTGTTTTTCTTCCTGCTATGTCTTCCAGTTGTTGGTGGTGTTGAAGGCGTACCAGCTCCAGCATCATCCCATGTAGAGCGTCGGTTCGGAGTCTCCCATGGATAATCATCCACAGAATCACATGAGGTGTCGCTCCCTGCGGGGGAGACTGGAACGCGAAATTCAAGAGCAGGATTGTATTCTGATTTGAGAGGGATTTTTGGTTTCGTTGGAGTTTGAGGAGAAGGTTCTGCCATGTCTGTCTTTCCCGTATGCGGCTTCTTCTCTTGATCGGAGCTTCTGTACGTCTCGTTAGAAATGGATGCTGATCTTGAGTGACGGAATCTGTGAAGTCGTTGTATACTTACGTCTTGCTAGAGCTCTTTGCAGCTTCCATCTCGGCTTTTGCCATTGATCTCGTCTGAACCATAATGGAGATAAAGAGACTTCTGAGTTTGAAATCACAGTTGAGATTGGAATAACAAGATACAGTGAGCGAAAGATGGTAAGATAGATGGAAGTGGAACTCGTGGTATGTTGGCTACCGTACGGGGACCGCCCCGTAACCTCAATCCCCTTATAGGTCTTTACTTTGGGGGCTGGGACGGGAGAAGTCCCATGTCACCTTCTGCCTAAGGATCTATCTGCTTCAGTACACGAGTATCCCTGGCCAACTCTACCTAGTAAATGCAGCGATGAAGTAGGGCGCACGGACGAGAGGTTGAACCCGGTATGGCTCTACACAGTACGCAACGAGTTGATCGAACCATTGAGCATCGCGAAGTCATTAAATCCATCCCGAAACGCTCACAAAGAGAAATATCCCTCTATCACTTTGTATTCGAGTACATGTTCGCCATATGGGAAATGAGTGTGTTGCACTTGTGTACTGTACCCCTCACGGGGGCTGAGCTGCTGTGCCGCAGCCTTCAATAAAACTGAACATGCATGGGTCACAACCATGTCGTTAGCTCTCCTGCATCTAAGCTTTGACCATCGGGAATAACGTTTTTTGGTTTGAAGTTCTCAACACCTGAGGCGCATACTGTACGGCTGATTTAATTTGCAATTGTCGTCACAGGAAATGCTATGGAGGTCAGTCAAGTCAGTAGCAAAAATCACAAAGGGGAGAGCGAGAGGAGTGGTAGAGGAGCCCATCAATCGAGTCGTGAAGATTTACCAGCGGCCTTATTGCTCTTTGATTTAAACTGCTGTTATCATTGTTAGAGCCAACACCTTTAGACTTCCTTTGAAGGGCAAGGCTGAAACCGTTTCACGGCTTGAGTAGTCTCAAGGTGTTTGGCTTCACAGATATAGGATGTCCAAGTCAGGCCATTTCATATGCAAATTAATTCGCGAGGAATAAGCGAAGGCTTCCATACTGGGTTTTTACGCAACAAAAAGCAAAAGCATGGCGGTACTTGACCAGCCTGCAATGTTCCCATGTGTAGCAAATCGCATAACCGACCCGCGCTGACCTGGGCATTTGAGTCAGGTGCGAGCAGGCGATGCGAAGCATTCCTTGCTTGCAAACATAATATGCCGCGCGGCAATCCGAAAAGATATAGGATGTCGATCACCAGTATGCGCATTCAAAAGAGCCGATGACATCGACAAATTACGCAGTAAGACCTGGACGAATCAGCATTCATGTCTCCACGATGTTTCACCAACGTGCAGTTTATCGCATTCCTCTCGCATTTGAAACAACCTTCGCCGATAGCAAGGTCCTTACATCCCAATTTAGTCATAGGTTGAAATGGGCTGCACTCCTACCGAGGTTGTCGCTACGCATGAGTTAGCCTATTGTTCGTCGAGTGTCAAAAACAGCGACGAACGGAAAGGGTTAAAAAACAAAACTGCAAAAGATCACTGTAAGTTGCAGTCAAGAGAACACGCGAAGGTGGCAGATCATCGCTTGCGAACAAAACCGCATAGAGGATGGGGGCCAAAAAATACACTGTTGCTTACGAGTAGTTGGAGAACCGCACAGCAAACCGGCTACCATTTTTCGTTCAACAGTAGCTAGAATATGAATATCAAGACTGACATGAAATGGCATTAGAGGAGAGTAATCAAATCATGTCAGTGTATGATTGTAACCGTCCGATAATACCCTCCGTTTCAGAACGTCTACAAGCTCAGCGCGATGTCTTATCCACAGGATCTGAAGGCCACGCGGGCGAAAATGGACGAATGCACTAATTTTATTCCTATAATATTGTCTATCTGCTGAATAGTCAATCGTGGAAGTGATGAGGCGTACTCTGTGGAATATCATGAGATCCGCAAAATTCCGAACTGCGAACTGCGAAACTCGCAACCACTCTCGCAGTTGCGATACCTAAAATGTAGTAGCAGCATCAGCAAAATGACGACGCTAGTGGGTCCATAGAATATAATCATACTTATTTTATTGATGAAAATTCTTCCTCTGACAGTATTAATATGCAAAGGGGACGATAGATTGTTTTGTGAGTCTCCATTTTGCTTTCGGCTTCCAGTGGGGCTTGACTTTCAAGAATACGCGCGTGCCAGCAGCACAATTGACACTCGACCGATGCAAAATTATACTTTACCACTGGCAATGGAAACTGCCACAGCAACAGATGATACGAGTTATTTCCGGCTCGAAGCGCACAGAGATATCATGGTCGCGCACATTATCCTAATGACCTCGGCCTGGGTGATTTTCCTGCCCGTTGGTACGTCTCGTCACACTGTTAAAATCATCTTCGCCGTCTAACAACAAACAGCGGTGATGTTGAGTATAGCGGATTCACCCACCCGCATACCTGTCCAACTTGTCTTTTCCCTCATGAATGCTTTCGGTACTCTACTGGGTACCATTTATTCTCATCAAACTCCTGAACTCTACCCCGGAGAAAAGCACAGCCGAGTTGGGTGGGTTGGTGTCGTGTTTTCGATAATTTGGCTAGCTTTGACCATGCAGCCAAAGAATGGAATCGAACACCCATCATCTTCCGAAACCCCTCGCCACAGTAGACGGAGCTATGAAGCGCTTTTGCAAGGGTCTCAATCTTCGAGCATTTTGTCCGACGAAGAATACACGGATGACGATCTTCACTCGATAATAGACGAAGAAGAGAACGCGAATGAGAAAGCAGAAGAGCGTGGTTGGTTTAGTGCTTTCACCCCAAAGACAATATATTCGAGAGCAATCACATGGATAGCCTCTAAATCTCCGTTACAGGCTTTGCAGCTACTCCGAGCTATCTTCCATCGTACAATTCTGATACTTGGCTTCGTATGTATTGTGACTGGCGTTATAGTCTTCAGCGGTTCCTTCGTAAGTCGATCAACCCACAATATGGCAACCTTGTTACCAGATCTCACTGACACCCTTCGCACGCAGCGCGGCATAGATGTTTTCAACGGCCTGGCGCATTCAATCAAAGGAGGTATCTTCTTCTGGTATGGTCTTTTGACCTTTGGTCGATGGCTCGGTTGCCTTGCCGATTTTGGCTGGGCTTGGAATCAAAGGCCCGGTAAAGAGCTCGTCGGAAGCCGCGCAGCTAAGATGCCAAGTATGGAATTCTTCGAGTCCGCTACTATGTGCTTCTACGGGATCACGAACGTGTGGCTGGAACATCTTTCTAATACGGACGGCGCTTGGAAACCGAGGGATCTTGAGCATGTCGCTATTGCTTTCCTCTTCTTTGGTGGCGGATTGGTGAGTCTTGGCAGATTTCTACGTATGTTTTACCGAGCTAATGAATGCAGGTCGGCATGTTGATCAATTCTATTTCCCTGCGCAATCTCACCATTGCTCATCTGCATTCACTCATAAAGCCTAGGACCGATACGACTAGAGACACCATTCAAGCTGTATCCTCCTCATCAGACCAGCTACAGCCTTCCGTCAACCCGATACCAGCTATCCTCCTATTTCTACTTGGTTTTATGATGAGTTCGCATCATCAAAACTCCAAAATCTCCACAATGCTGCACATGCTATGGGGTCGCACATTTATAGTGGCGGCTCTCTCCCGACTAGCAACATATGCGATGTTGTATTTACGCCCTCCTACTTCCTGCATACCTCCGCGCCCACCAACTGAGCTCGTTGCGAGCTTTTGCATGATAGCTGGGGGGCTGCTGTTGATGCTGGCCAACACCAGCACGATTGATGCGCTGGAATATCACAACCTTGACGCGATGTTCATTTTTACGAATGTCATGGGCTTGACAGCTATTGTTATGGCTTGGGAAACGATATGTCTAGCTATTAAGGGGTGGGGTCTGAGACAGTGAGGTCTCGAGTGATGTAAACGGATTTGGTGTAAAAACTCAACATTGTAATACTACCGAACATGTAATGAATGTGGATCTATTCAGGTCCCATGAGTTGGTTCTCTACTTTCTACATTTTGAAAAGAGCAAATGATTTATCATTATACATCATAGCTAAAAGGGATCAATCGGGCCCGAAAATGACTGGAACCCCTGCCCCTCCCAACTAATTCCAAGATCATCATATAACTGATCATTCCAAACACCCCACGGGAAAAATTCCGGCTCGGGAAGAGGTGCGATAGCCTCTAAGATATCCTTCTCCGCGGTGGGACCGGCATTTGGCCCACCAGTTACTGACACCGAATGAGCAGGGGACACAGTAAGATCGTCGGGGTCTTCTCGTCTCCGCAGCTGAGACGCGAGCCATATTGCATTGAAAATAAGCGATCCTCCCATCCTACTCTTAACAATGGGCTTGAGACGTCGCTGACCGGGAACAATGGATCTCGCAATGACTTCAATGGTGCGTCCTGCGCGCGTGAGCAGTCCGCGGGACGGGAATTGCATGAAAACGCGGTGTAAGTCCATCACTGCAGCACGCGCAGCATCTTGATCGGCACTCGAAGAGGTGATGGTATGGTCGAGATAATGGATAAGGAACATGCATGCGTAAAATGCAACTTTGGAATGATGCTTTGGGTTCGACAGCAAAGGCGAACCTCCTGCTGAAAGTGGGGCACAGAATGGGTCCAATTGGTCTTCTGCGCATTGTTTTTTCATAGTTCCAATTAAGGAAATTGCTGGGCCGTGTCCCAGTTGTAAGGCTGTTGCGACGAAATGTTCCGCATCTAGACTGGATGTTTCAAGCTGGTCGGCTGCCAGGATCATGCATTGCTCGATGGTGAAAAGTTTGACAGCTTGAAAATTGATGTTGAGCGAATCGGACCAAACGTCCGCATAAATTTGCTTGGTTGTATCTAGCTCTTGAATCATCGACTGCAAAAGTGTAGCTTGCGGTCCGCGGAATCCGAATTCATGTAGTGTATTGGTATTCCGCACCATCTGGCGTTGGATCTCGGTTGCAGCAATAAGCTCACGGTTGGTTTCTTTTTCGTAGAAACCAGATAACTCATGCAGGGCACCGGGCGAGCTTATAGGTGGTCGTAAGCCAAGCCACATGGCTAATCTGCGCCAGTCAAACAAAAATGGTTGACAGAAGTAAGTTGAGCCTTACCGAGAACTTGTCTGGAATATTTTCATCCATGTCCTCCGAACATATGTTGCAATATTACCACCGGATGAGATAGCCTCCAGATCGTGGTTGATTAAAACATCGGGTTCAACTTTGTTGAGGCCCATGTACAACGCAGCATTTACGATGAAGCCAATGTACATCCAGCCTACTAGATCGTCGCCAGATTGGGTACGTAGCTTAAGAGGCCATTGGCATATCATAAGCAGTGCTTGGAGGTCCTTGAGGTTCTGTGGGGTTCTAAGAAGAAGACTTGCTAGAAGTTGTTCGAAAGGCTGTAATAGTAGTTCATGGAGATACGAATGTCGCGAGTGAAACCGACATGTAGTGATTACGATGGCCCAAAAGAGGGCAGAACTTTCATTGTGCAATGCTTCCAAAGATTTCAACGCTTCTAGAATTGGGAAATCGGCGTAGTATAGATCCTCGAACCTGGGTCGTGTTCAGCCATTTGACTTTGAAGATGTTTAGGTGGGAGGGCTGTACTGCTGGTACAAATCTACGATAATCTTGCCTTCCACAGTTACGTTACCGAGCTTGTATGATGAGTGCAACTGTTTTTCACTTGAATGTTTCTCTTTATCAAACCATAACTCTGGGGTAGATGCATGAGTGAACAGAGTTCCGGACCGATCCGGCGAGCTTGTACGCAGAGCCAATTGAGCTTCAACACCATGAGATTCCAGAGATTGAGGCGTAATTGATGAAGGAAAAATTGTGGACGGTTCCGAAAGCGTGTGGGGGATACTATGACAAATTTAGTTGTGCTTGGATATGAGTATAAGATGCGTGATGGAGGCGGACCTCTTTGTGCTAACTCTCTTGAAATTGGGGTCCATGCGACAATCCAGCTTTCGCCCAAGACATCTTGAACACGGCCCTGGGTACTTTTCACGCACATCGCATCGCAACTATTCCCGCAATAAATAATCAGTAACATTGTGCATGGCATCCCGAGAAGAAACGTGTATGATGTATATACCTTTACTTGACGGCACGCAGTGCAAGATTTTGCCCTACTTTTCTTGGAGCCTAAAAGGAGGGCATCCATTACGTTGGTTGCATGTATTGTGATACCCGAGAGTAAACCACATTTTTCGAGTGGACGTACCGCTCACCTTTTGCTTAATTTTCGCGGCTTGGCACAACACTGAATGACGCGTCATATTCCCGTATCACGTGAACACTATTGCCAACCATAGAACATTAGTTAGGTATTTGGTTGAAAGTGTCTATTTTTAGCTCTCTGCTTTCGCCGAGAACTTGAAGTCATCCAAACTCACATTCAAAGTTGTTAGTTAGACTGTGGATAGTTCAGCAAAACTGCTTTTCAATCACAAAAGTTAAGGATCATATCAGCGTGTGCGCAATAGTCAAGCCACTGGAAATGTGTAGTTAACAATGTTTTTCTTCTGGCTTCATGATATTGGCATGAAATATGATAAATTACAAGGCTAGCAGCAGGCCTGGGATCTCATATACCTACCTAAGTACTCAGCTTGGAAAAAGATAGAAACGCTATTTAGACAGCCTTTAATTGTATATCATCTTCAGAGACATTTCGTGGTCACTGTTCAAAGTAATAGTCAATAGTCTCTACTTAGTACTTTAAGGTCCTACCATTGATGCCAAACAATGAGTTGACTACGACAGGCAAGAACAGTGCTTGTAGTGTTTATTCACAGTCAAGATCAACTTATGTTGGTCTCCCCATATAATAGAATCACTTCTTCCTTCAAACTCATCCACAGAACCTGGGTCAACCAAACCAGAACTCGATCAACTCGCCCTGCACCCCAGCTTCTATCCAAACCTATCTAGACACCGAGTCAATCACTATGTACTCTGTTCCTCTCCAGAATTCGAGGGCTGCCCGACGGAAATCGGTTCAACAAAAATCGGTTCACTGGGGTGAAAACACTTGGTACTATCCTCTACAGGTTCCCGAAGATGAAGCATCGTTGAACCCACAGACCCCCGCTTCCTCTGCGCAAGGCACTGTACCAGCCACGTCGCCGCCAGACTATACATCAGTTCCAGGATACCAAGATGTTCCCACACGCCCCGACGAAGAACGAGCTCTCGACTCTCGACTCAAGACAGCGGTCTATAACCGGATCTACAACAAGCACAACCTTTATAAGCAGGGTATGGTAGAGCACGCGAGAATTGCTGCGGAACGTAGGTTGGCTAGCCTGAAAACAAACGGTAGGCAGAAAGAGCAAGCTGCTGAAGAAGAGGCGAAGAAGCGGCGCCGGCGGAGCATGGACGGAGAGGTTAGGGGTACGTGGTGGATGGACGAGAATGATGATGATAAGGATGCTGATGAGAATAGCGGGACTGCAGCACTTGGCTTGGGAAAGATGATAAGCTGGTTTGGAAGGCTTTGGGGAGGAAGCAAGGAGTAACGTAAGCCAGTGACTGACCTCGACATCAGTACTTGAGTAGCTAAATCCCACGTGAACTTTTGGGTTTCTGCATATTCAATGTAGAGAAAATTAGCGCAAGGATGTCTGAGTGTCGAATACACAGATAGTAGTAATTCATGTTTTTGGACGAGATTGATTATCGTTTTTATTATGTGCATTTATGGTGAGCTGTAATGAAAAGGAATGGCATATGATATTTTCAATCTTCGTGTACGATGCACCATACCGCGACTCCCTACCCAACTCCTTGAAAAAATACACGTCCTGTCTAGAATCCATTCCGTCTAAGCCTTATGTTATGTTAGTCTTCATTTGCGAATATCTAGACATTCCCAATCCGAGTTTGCTGTGAGTAAATAGAATTCTTCATGTCCTCCACGTTATAGCATACCCCTAAGTTTTATCTTGTATGCCAACTTTGTCTTCAAATGTTCATATCCGTAAAGAGCACTTCACAAATTTCTCGGGAAATCTAGATTTGGAAATCTACTGAATTGTATACGTAGGGATGTATGGCCGTTAATGGAAGCTCAATTTTGCTTGACCTTGTGTCGTGTTTCGTGTTATGCGGGAAACGCGGTTTACCGGTTGAATAGGCTGCGCACAAAACTTTTACTCAAGTCGAGTAGCTAGCGATATACCAGTCGAGACTTGGTAGTCTTCCTTCCTTGCCTAACAGCCTTCTTTGCTTGACGCATGCAGTCTCTGCATCTTCCAACAGCCCGGTGGGGCCTGAGGCATACACCCAGCAACGCCCTCCACCTTGCTGTCTTGATTGTATGAAACGGTTTATCTCGGCGTCCAGTGACATGCGGCCTGCTTCACTAGAGACGTGGATATGCACGGCCATGTTGGACATACCCTCCGCCAAGACCTTCATATCCTGGAATTCTTGTACCTCAGCGATCTTCCTATCTCGGACTGTCCAGGTGAGATGCATAGTTCTAGGCGGAGCTACTGTGCCACCTGACCTAGACATCCACCATTGGGCTATTGAGATAGCACCAGTAATGCCGGTCCCTCCAGCTAGAAGAAGTACGTTGTCTGCGGTAAAAACTTCGGACATAGGTGGTGAGTAAGGTCCTTCGATGCGGGTCTGACCAGATATTAATACACCGACATAGCATGATGTAAACTTCAACGGTGGCTCACCTTTAAAATAGCTCGTGATCCTTCAAGGGCCTTGCTGTCGGCTAAAGCACCCAATCTCCAAGTCCATTCCTTCGTGCTCCTCTCCGGAGTCTTACGCTTTAGACTTTTCCGGAAGAGAAATTTCGGGCCTGATGTCGCGTCGCCAGAACTCACGGCTGTGAAGGGGTGCAGCTGAAGTCTGCCAATGTCGGCGAAGTTAAGATAGTACACTGCTATCGGACTACACCGATCAGACTCTTCACCCTTTTCAAGCATCGATGTAGACTGTGTAGTCTCACGTTTTTGCGTGATTCGCACGCGATACCAATCACTACCTGCATGTTCAACAGTGCCCTCGACTTGGGTGCTAAGATGATGGGAAACCCTCCATACCCAATCGCTGACCCACAACACCAAACCCGGGATCAGGAAGTAAAAGTTTGTGCTTGCATGGAGGCAGATTAGGATAATGATGGCAATTGCCCCAATGATATGGGTATAATAAAACAGGTTGTAGTGTGACCGTCGAATGATTGGCAAGGCGGTAACGCACATGAGAGAGAATAATCCAAACCCGGAGAATACGCCTGTGACCAGAGGAAATTGCGTATACCGTCCGTGTCCATCTAACGTCTGAAAGGGGTTGTGAGGGTCGAAATGGTGCTTAACCTCTTCATCTTCCTCTGCTTGGACATACGCGCTAATGAAAGACTGTCATGTTTTGTGAGTCGGGAACAAAGACAACTAATTTCCGGGACATGAAAAGTAATGACTTACAAAATACAGCAGTCCATGGGTCAGTGCAAATGCAAAAAGTCCATAGGCAATGAGCTTGTGAGCTTGCAAAAGCGTCGACCGGGGAATGTTGAATGCTTTTCCAAGAACGCTGTGGCGGGAGATCGGCATGACAACAAGTCCTATCCAAATATCGCACCAATGGCCGGTGATACCCGTCCATGCCACACGGAACATGTACTCTGTCCAATTGACCATAGCGCCCTGCTCAATCCAGAATTCCTGTTGTACAGGATACCAATAGCCTACGGACCCAAAGGTCAGTCCAGAAATCCAAAAGCACAGTGCGAGTCCGCCAATAGAGATGCGAGTGCTAACGAGTGGTAGGGCTTGATCGAAGACATGGTATTCTGAAATTTGCCGGAGAGAAACCGAGTATCTTCGAATGTAAAGTACCAGTGCGACACAGGTAAGAAGACCGTAATAAAGAGCAATATGAAACCGAGTTTGATGGGCAAAATGTTCTTCGGCGCACAAGCTGCTGTGACATGGCGCGAAGGTCAATCCGAGGGAGAGGCCTGCACTGAGTGCCAAAAGCAACACTGAAATGGAAAAGAGCAGCATCGCTCTTTTAGAAGTGGACGGTTTGACATACATGGTTTGAAGTGATGGGATGAATGGTAATGAAACTGATGGACTCCATCCCGCGTGCATTGCTCTGGGTTATATACATGCTGTTCCGTCGGTACTAAGACCAAGTGATCCGCAAATGAAGTTGTGATGTATGATAATTTCTCGATCTTGCCTGAGAATCAATGAAGAGGAGTGATTTCATAGACTCATTCAGGTAGTGTTCAAATAGGAGTTTGCGCATGTTTTTACACAGGTGTTTGCATCCCATTTCTAATCATCTCTAGTACCGCAGCCATCAAACTATAATAACTTCGAGGCCTATGTATTATAAGGTTAACATAGAGAATTAGCAATGTGAAATTCCCGGAGCATAATCACCCCGCCCAAGTACATGCCAAGGACCTCTCAATGTCTACTCAATGGGGACTAGTGGGGTAGTTCTAAAGAACACGGCAACACCTTACCTAGCCCTAGAAATAGTTTAGCTCACACATCCCCTGGGAGAAAGTATGTGTCAGCTAGGCTAACCTAGCTAGTCAATTCATGTCATAATCTAAAATCGGTCTCGATTCCAGTTTTTAGCGAGTGCATCGAGAATGCTTGAAAGATGAATCCTGACATTCACCGTCGGGCTCCAGCGTATCTGCCGCTCCAATTTTACAACGGTCTCCCGTTCTCCCATATCACTTGGTAACACCAACGATTTAAACGATCGTTTGAGAGATGGTCAATCGGGGGCCAAGTACTGGCTGCAGGACATGTCGCGAAAGGCACACGAAATGTGACGAGACCAAGCCCGCATGTCGAAGGTGTAAGAAGCGAGGCTACCTTTGTCCAGGGTACCGCGACTTCTGGGGCGTAATATTCCAGGACGATACACGCCGCGTGATCGAAAAGCAATCCCGACGAGCACGAAAGTTCTCGAAGCAGTCCGCTTTTGTGCCCTTGATCGAGTTGAGACCTGATCCATACTCAATCGTTATCCCATTCTTCTTCGAAAGACACATTATGGCCTTGGATCAAACCGGGATAACTACCAGAGGACACTTCAATCATCTCATTGCCATGTATAGCAATGCAGCACCCTCATCGCCTCTGGCTCTCGCTACTTTCGCCATCGCTGTTCGGGCGCTAGCATCACACATGTGCCTAGAGCAGAAGATATGCCAAGCAGCACCCTCATCGTCTCTAGCTTTCGCGACCTTCGCTACCGCTGCTATTACAATGGCTTCACACCTGTGCTTAGAACACAATATATCTTGGCATATCCAGAATGACATGGCGGCGAGTCGAGCGATCATGAAAGCAGTCGCAGATCCAGAGGAGAGCTTACGCGACGAGACTTTGTTAGCAGTGCTGTGTTTAGACTTCGGCGCGCACTTCTCACAGAGAGTAGACTCTAAAACTCCATCTCGTACACACCTCGATGGCGCTCTTGCGCTCATACATCGCCGTGGACCGAGGAACTTCGATAATACCGTTGCGCGATCGCTCTTCGCGGCTACACGGAGCAATGTTCTTCTGCAGAGGTTGTGCTGCAGAGACCAACGAAGTGAAGAAGCTGTAGCATCTTTTCCTGATGTTTGCATCGGCGTCGACAATCCGGTCATGATGCTTCACTACATTCTACTAAGAGTTGTACAACTTGAGAGACGGGTGTGTGAACAGAACTCGCAAAACGGCGCAGGGGACCTCTACGATCATTGTCGCTTACGTCTCCTCCACCTTGCTCGAGATGTTCACACTCAACTGAACACGTGGATTGACTGTCTGCCCCAGGGGTGGAGAGTTATATCTGACAGCTTGACTGGACCCTGGCCGGTCCCTGACGTCGTCGCATGTAAAAGCATTCCAATCTACCATGTCGCTAGTCTGCTTGCACAATGGCTCTGCACCAGACTACGGGCTGTCAAATGTTGCTTTACTGTGGCGCGGTGGGAACGTTCCTTCCAGCAGAATGGGCATTCGGATTGCGATTTGTTTGGAAAAGAGGCGCAATCAATTGTCGAGAGCTTATGTCGACTGCTCATACTTCTCAGAGGCATATCCCGCAGGATATCATTGCATGATAAGCTTTTCGGCAACTCGGTTGAAAATATAGTTGGCGGAGATAATGCTCGCATGATTGCCCTTAATTTTCTAGATCAGGTATTCACTATCCTTAGTGAGCGTATTCCGGGCGCCGAAGATTTCGAGCTGGCAGATTCAACGATGGAATTTCTACGTGATGAATATAGACAAGTTTCGACGTCTTTGGGGAGGTAATTCTTGAATAGTAATGTAGCAACAATATCCATGTAAAACATGTTACTCAAAGTATTGATATGATTTGATGTTGATAATGTCGATTCTGTTCAGGCAGAGCTCTAGACTTAACTGAACTTTCATATGTGTCGCTAGCGTGAGTAATACAATACTCTTCGACGCTTAATTTGTATTTTGGATCCCCCTTCTTTTACTAACCACAGAATATTGTACTGCGTTTCCCTCTGTCTCTCTGCCCACGTGATTAGCATCAGATGACTTTCCGGTCTAAGCTCACAATAGCCTAGTGTCATCTGCGGATAAAAGGGGCACCGCATCCGCACCCACTAGGCCAGCAGATCACCCGTTCATCAGGTCAATGTTAATCACAGCAGCAAAACTACAATTACGCATAGTAAAGAGGTTCGACTTCTCATGCTCACTTGAAAATATTGATGTTCTTACAAACCTGCACTACGGGCTCTGTGGCTCCTCCGCGACCTACCCATTGGAACACAGATCTGCTACCGAACAGCACAGGGCGCCTCGGACATTAACGTGGGATGAACCGCTGACGAGTGTCTCTGCCTCACGCAGTGTTCTCATCCGCAAATCCATTTTTAGCGGCAATAGCAATAAACGTCCTCTACTATGTATATCAGGATCTACCGCTGCGCCGCTCTGTTTTTTTGGCTTTCTACATTCTTTTTCCAGATTTTGTCTTTTGCTTATACTCGAATTCGGCAATCACCATCAGAGCCTGCGCAAGTGCATTCGGACCTCATTCAACCTACTCCCAAGGACAAGGCGCCCGGAATGACATGCCAGTTCCCTTCCCGTAGGGTGTTTCGCCAACGGCCAAAGAATCGCTATATGCTTTTTTCCACCCAACTGGACAATGAAACACAACGATAGGAGGAGGCTGAAGACCGTGTTTCGACATATATCGGAAACAAGCTACGATGTTGACCGCATGTTACCATCCTCTCGCGCGCAATAGCCTTTGCATTTTTCGTATTTGAAATCAAAAATAAGTTACTGGAGTGTTAGGCAGTCCGCAATCATTCAGATAGGTGAGCTGAGTTCCTGACAACAGATGTCTATCATCATAATTTTCAGATCTTCCAGTCTTTCAGCCTCAAAAAGCCAGGATATCCATGATGGACTTCACAAGGCAGCACGCCTAGACGGATACCGGGGCTCAGTCTCATCTCTGCCGTCCTCTCAGAGACATGCCTTAAAAGCCTGTCAAAAGAAGGGGATGTCAGTTCCCGGATCTCGCTTGTCGTAAAAAATTGCATGGCCCAGAATGCGGCCCGTGCCAACTCCGTTTCCAAGATCCAACCACTCATAGTACGACTGTGCATAACCCTGGACTGACCTCGCCGCAGAAAAGCAGTTGCCTTCACACTCATGGGCGCCTATAGGGAGAATCTCAGTCGCGATAAAGAATCTATCTCATTTCCGCCCTCGAGAGTTGCCGCATTGTTGCAGTGAACTTGCCAATCAGCACTCGGATTTTGTACACTTATCCTGGCATTACACCCGAATAGTTATGCAAACGGTTTCTTGGCTACAAGCCTTAGGTGGCTTGTCTCCTGTCACTTCTGGTGTAGGATTGCGCTGGTCGTAACCACTACCCTGATTTGCCAAAATGCCATTTCACGGCGTTGATGAAATTTCGTCCTGGGCAAGGCTGGGTACCGTGCCTCCTGCGCGGCGCTGTGCGCGCGCGAAGGGGTCGAAAGTTACTGTATAAACCAAGATAGCCCCCATATATACCTCAACTTCCCTACAATCGTCAGATCCGTCCAACAGTCTATCCGACTACACACTCATTTTTCGAACCCGTTTCGGTTCATCCATTCTTTTCGCGAGCTCAAGCTCCCCACACTCATTCGGTTTTAACCTGTCTATCATTTCGTCAATATATTCCTCGAAACTCCCGATTCACCTACTCAAAATGCAGTTCAAGACCCTTTTCGTCCTCAGCGCCGCCATTTCCAGCGCTGCTGCCACCACTGACCTCATCTCTGCCCCTAGGAATGCCATCGAGCGATTCTGGGGTAAGGCAGAGCCCGTAGCCTCCCGATCCCTCGAAGCCCGCGGCCTCGGCAAAGTAACCTTCGAGAACCGCTGCAGCTACGATGTCTGGATCTGGAGCGTGGATGGCAAGGTACACCTATCCTCCATACCCGTCTTTCATCACTCTACCCAACACGAACACTGACCATCTCGATACAGGGAAGCTCCGCGGCGAAGAAGGTCGCTAAGAGGCAATCGTACACTGAGCCCGTTCGCTCCTCATGCAAGGGTTGCGGTGTCAGTATCAAAGTCTCCAAGACGGACCGCCTCGAAAACGGCAAGCACACCCAATTCGAGTACACCGTTGGCGACAACATCTGGTACGATATCTCGTACGTCAATTGCGCGCAGGGCAATTCCGCCGCCAACTGCCCCGGCCACGACAAGGGTATCTCCATGGAAGGCCGCAACGTAAGTCCTCATCCACACATCCCTTGACCTCCCTCTTCTCCCCTCTTAGTCCGACAAGCAAAAAAAATCTCGCATGGGTTACTGACCAGCTTGTATAGAAAGTATGCGGCAAGGCGAATTGCGCAGGTGGTTCATACTGCCCAACCCAAGCGTACTATGTCGACCAGCCCTTGATCAAGCTCGGCATCAAGGAGCCTGTTTTCTCCTGCCCCATCGCTGATACCTCCATGGATATCGGCATGGTTCTCTGCTCCGACGAGAAGGCTCTCAAGAGGAGCGTTGCTGGACGCTTGCTCATCGAGGAGTAGAACGTGTAAATGGATCAATCAGCCGTTGCTGAAGGATTCGCCGTGTATAGAGGACACGGTGAGGAGGTTCATGGGTGTTGCGTGATCGATCACGTTTCTCTTCTCTGCTTTTTGCTTTTGCGAATCGATTGGTTTATCTTTGGCGGTGTTGCTTCTTACGTATGTACGTTTGTGTCATCATGTGTGACCGGCTCTTTCATATACCCACCAATCGTTTTTTTAGATGAAATGGATATAGGGTTTGGAGGTTGTTTTTTGACTTGCTACTTGGTGTGCGCATACCTCTCGAATGTTCTTGTTTTCAGATCATCTTTGCACGCGCTTGGAGTCTTGGGTTTCGATGACGATTTTCTGGATTTCTGCTAAGCTTGTCCATTAGACTTTGAATGCCAATGTTGAACGTGATGTAGTGATGAAATGACATATATGTTCGATCGTCTCCTCGTTTGGTCGGATGGAACGGTTTAGTTACGTGGTTACAGAGAACCTTTGAGTACATAGGTACCGTGCATGTACGTACATACATATGTAGTGCATGTATCGATGGATGTCACTCGAGTTTTATACCGCAGCAAGCAAGTTCAAACGCAATGGCATTTTATTCCACAAGGTCGCACATCATATCCAATCCACTGGACTCTTCAAGCCCAACTTCTCCGCTGTCCCCTCGGTCTGCCTGGCCTTCGTGTTCACGGCATCCATCTCAAACCCGGCAACAGCCTTGTACGCCTTCCCTATGCCCTCCAACTCCTCCTTCGGAATTACATCATGCACATTCTTGAACCCGTCAGGCGCTCGTTCCTCCGCAAGCTGCAGCACATGATCCGGGCCATTTGCGCGGTTCGCCATGACGATCTTCGCAGTGGGCGGCAACCGATCTTCTTCATAGCGCTTGAGCGCAACCTCGATATTGCTGGGATCCGCAGCGAGGTGGTGAGCCAGTGTCTCCGCATCGATGATGGCCTGCGACGCACCGTTGGAGCCGATGGGATACATGGCATGCGCAGCGTCGCCCAGGAGCGTGACGCGCCCAAACGACCAGCGCGGCACGGGGTCGCGGTCGCTCATGGGGAACTCGAAGACTTTATCGGTGCTTTCGATCAAGTCCTTCATTTCGAGCCCGCCGCACCGCCAGCTCTCAAAGGGGCCCGCGAAGACGTCCTTGGAGACCGCTTTGGTCCAATCCGTCTTGGGTGGCGTCACGTCTTCGTCGGTTTTTGAGCGGATGCGAAGCTCGGCTATCCAGTTCACGAGTGATGTGCCTCGCGCTGCACAACGTTGAGAGATGGGGTATGCGATGAATTTCTGATCCGCGTGCCCAGCCCAAACCATGGATGCGCCGGTAAGGTAAGGTGCCCGCTCGATACAGCCGCGCCATAGCATGCGGCCTGAGAACCGCGGAGGGCCCTCGGTCGGGTAGAAGAGTCTTCGTGCGGTGGAGTTGATGCCATCGGCGGCGATGAGCACGTCACCCGTGACTTCTGGAGATGCGTCTTCACTCACAGCGTTCCCGTCTCCTCTTAGAACGAATTTCGCAGTTACATTACTGCCATTGTCGGTGATGCCGGATAGACTGTGTCCTAGTTTGATGGAATCTTCGCCCAAACGCTCTTTCACCGCGCTCAAGAGCAGCATCTGGAACTCGCCGCGATGAATGCTGAATTGAGGTACCGTATAGCCAGCCGCTTCTCCCCTCTTTTCGAACAGAATTCCATCGCCATGGCGGTTATAGAAGTTCAACTCTTGCGTTTTAATGCCTGTTTGCTTGAGGGCATCGAGCAGTCCAAGGTTCCGCAGAATGAGGACAGCGGACGGCTGAACATTGATGCCCACGCCGAGCGTAGTAAGATGTCCAGCTGCCTCGTAGATAGAGATGGACGTGAAGCCTGCGGCGTGGAGCGCGAGCGCAGTCGTGAGCCCTCCGATGCCGGCGCCCACAATCACAATCTTTGGCTGTTGCGACAAAAATGGCATCTTCCCTATCTTCTTAGACTGTCCCGATTTCTTCTTCCAGCCTTTTCTCTTTTCGTCACTGGGGCGTTACGTCACCGAGTGCGGACTTCTAACAACGTTCGCAGCTCACGCGGTCGTTTTTTCGTGAATCACTCGTTTCTTCGTTTCCATCCACAAAAATCCGCACCTGGGAGAGGGTGTGGTTTGTGGCGACATCGGTGCGCCCTTTGATTGACTAGCTGGCCGAATTATGTACCGAAATCAGCTGCCGAGGGTAAAAATCCCCATTTCGCCGCTGTGCGCAGTATACGAAGAAAAGGCACCGGCCCGATGGCAGATTATCGCATGTTATACAATTTGATTCCTAGAATTGAGATGAAAGCGAGTTTGTAGAGTGCATTGTCGATGTGTATATGGAGTTGAGGCTGCTTTGTGGGTTGACATCATTGATGTCAATATTGATGCCAAGACTTTTAAGGGTCTGGGGAAACGATTTGCACTTGACGATAAGAACGCGAGATAAGGGCGCGATTGCGTTTGAGATCAGATTTTTATCAAGACTAATGTAATTATCGTAGATTAATGGTCTACTCGCATTGGCGACACGGTGAAAGTTCGCAACAACGTCCTCGGCCAGGACGGACACACAGCACTGGTAAATTTTGGCGCACGTGATATTAGATTCATATATTCCGGGGACAGGTTTGCATACTAGTTTATGGTATCATTCAAAGGTACTAGAGGACAGTGGTTGAGCAGTCATGCATATTTCTGTTTGGTGCACACTCAAGAGATCTGATGCACTGATGTCGAAAAAATTGATGTATCTTCACTTCTCGTCACAAGTACACCACCAAGTCCCAGGAAACTCGAGATGAACATCGTAGATCTATTCCTAGAGGTGCACTCATTGTTTCACCAACACCAGGCACCAATTAATCCACTTTTAGACTAATTCCTATATCCTGTGGCCTGATCAATCATCCAAAAAAGCCAACGTCTACCGAGAATCTAGTACCAGTTCCATCCTCACGTTTCGTATCACAAAACTATTAAGTCACCAACCAAGACGCCGTTCCAATTCCCCACCCGCAGATCACTTACCAGGTTCCCGAACAAGCTTCTCATAGGGAGACAGATGTCCTAGTTTCACACGTGCGCGGATATTGTAAGCGTATGTGGAACTAGGACACAGATGGGGAAGAGATTGTCATTGTTAGGACGGATTATCATTGCAACGTTGGATGAACTATGGACGTGCGGGAGGAAGACTTGAGAGATAGACCCACTAGAATCTGACATCGATCGAGAGCCTTGATGCCTCAACAATGGATGCATAGCACGCCATACGCTGTCGGTCTGATTCCTCCTCTAGGAAATATTGGTACGGGGGAAATGTACGCATTCATATCAATTGAAGTGGTAAGAGAATAATTCGACCACGAGCTACAGCAGCCAGCATCGTAAAATCAACTGCTGATGTCTGCCTTAGTTAAACAGTAACCTCCATACTGCATACGTTTGGTGTTAAGATCCCGCAGGTGTAGCGAGCTTCTCAGACCAAAGACTTGGAAAATTCAGGACAAACCAGCGAGCGCACGCGTTGTAGTAGCTATATAATGGGCGTCGCACGATGGTGTAACTCTCCACTTTACTATTCTGACCGGTATGGCGGTCTGCGGGTCCATAGAGTGCGATAAGATAGCAGTGGGCCTCGAAGAGACAATCTGGTCGATCGTAGTTATGTGGGGAATCTCGTAGAAAATCAAGCCGCGCCGTGTGTTTCGACTACATCCATTCATCAATCCGTAGTCACTTGCATCTACGAGAGTACTGTACAACTAGCGCGGAAAAACACGCAGGCTAGATATGATGGGCATGGTTAGTGTACTCCAGAACGTCTTACGAATGACGAGTAGGAAGTTTTGTTGTGCCGGTAATTCCAGGCCAAGTGCCCCCGGGGCAAGAGCGTATACCGGTGTCCGGTGGGCCTCGCGCCGGGGCGGTCGCGCGTACATACTCGCTCGCACATGGGCCGTAGAGTTAGAAAAAGTGACGAAATAAACGAAAGGAGAAGAGAAGGAGAGTGAGCGCCGGCATATGGCTTCCCTGACGTGTTCTGTGCATGCTTCCAGACCCAATTGTTTCATGGCGCAGGAAATGTAGCTAACCGGTGGTGCCCGAACCATACCGTATGTTGGGCATGTAAGCTCCGTTTGGATCGAGCCTCTGGTTGCTCCGGGTGCGGTGCGACGGAGCAAGAATGGGGATGAGGTAAGATAATTTGCGTACGAGAAACGGCGAGGAAGGGATTGTGCAATTTGTGATGGACATCGTCTGCGGTCCGAGCGACATTCGCATTTCGTCCAGCCTCAGAACTCTGGACGGGCGTGACGGGGTGTCGAATTAGTCTACATCTACACTAGATCCCTATTTTACGCACCTACCGTACTGTGGTCATCGCAAGGCTCACCAAAAGTTACCCACAATTCAGCGATTCCATCGGCCAGAAACCGAATTTCATAATTACGGCCTGTGATGAAGCCGGCGGTTGGGGGGAATGTTCGTGCGGGGTTACCCTTCCCGGTTGCGCGGCCCCTTGACGCTCGTCACTTTTTATAAAGTTTGGAGCTCTGGAGCTTCAGGGGGATTGCTGGCTGTCAAGTGTCATTTGTGTATCGTTTGATTCATTGTCCCACGACGTCGCAGCGAATCTGTTTTCTTGTTGACCTGTGCTGCGCGCCGCCAAAAGCAAACCTTTAAATGCAGGACTCTAGGCGATACGAACACGCTGCGAAGGTGTCACAGACTGTGCACGTGTTTCGAGAAGAAAATATCTAAAGAACGCCATGGTTTGACGGGGCTTGTAGCGCGTGGTAAGACGGCCATGCAGGCGCCGTTGAAAGGGTAGTTAAGGTTGAGCTCCGCAACGTCTCCCAACAAACTAGAACCAACGATGCGGTATTTTTAAGGCATGCTTCATCAGATATGCAGATGAAAATGGTTCACGAGCCATGACGACGCCGGTCCAACGAGTCAATGGCGAGAGCTGAATCTTTTGCGCCCAGGAGATCCAGAACCTCCACTCCACATTTCATATCCCACATTCTTGATGTGCAAATGCAACTCACAAACAGCGAGGCCGGTATCATTACGGTCTTTCCCTCCACATTTGTTTTCCATCTCCATAGGTAATTTGCTGCACGAGAATGCAGAACACGGTGGCTTGCTGTTGAAACCCGGCGTTGTTCAATGTCCACATCCCTCACTCTCACACCCACTGTGAACTCAACACATCACGCACCATGACACAATTCATATCCTCGTTCTACCCTACTTAGTGCAGTCCTGAAACTCTGAAACACGCACGGATGCCGCTTCCCCTGGCGGCCAAACTGTCATCCAATCACCATCGCACAGATCCACCCACCATCAATAGTCTAAAATGAGTGGCGTCCAGGGCCTCGGCAGAGCTAACGCTGTTGCTCCTTCACGTCTACACAGTAATCATACCTAATAAGCGTGTATTCTATTTTGACAACGCTGGAAACGGAAACGGATACTGCTTTCTGGCTCAGTGATCATGATGGGTTAGTGCTGACTCACGCGGACTGTCAAGACAGGTCCGCTATACGCACGCAGTCTGGAGGAACTCTTTGTGATGTTTCTGCTGTGCCAATACCACGGATTTCTATTCGTTATTTTCTATACGCAATCTACATTCGCAGAACACTTGCATTGTAGAGCCAACACCCTGGTTGTAAACAAAGTAAGAAAACAGAATGAGCAAACGGCAGCCGGCCTGGTACAACCTAAAAGAAGAAGATCTTTGCCCGGTGGGGACAAGCGAAAGGAACTGATGCAGGTACACTATTCTAAATCCACTACCCCCAACGCAAGAGTAAGGTCCAGTTCACACCCGCCGACTTCGATTTTCCCCGATTTTCCCCTGTTGGCACATCATTGAAGTTGCCAACGAAGAGACTGACAACATGTCAGGTAGATTGAGTGGGTGACGGAGATAATACGTACACGTCGTGACAGTCATCTCGCCCGTGCCGTGCGATCTTATTACAGGCTAGGCCGCACACAGGGCAATCAGCCGAACACAAGCCTCGTGTGCCTTTACGAATTCGTTTAGTTGGATATGGAAGTGCGGAGATGGGCTACTTGCCGCCATGGGCCATGGCGTGGGCCCGACCAGGGGCTAAATTCGCAAACCGTGCCCCTATCAGGAGGCAGCTCTGCCGCCGTATGTATAAGAACTGGGGCAATCCCCTCTGTTGATTCCTCACGAGTCTGAGACTTCGACGTACAGCACTTGATTCCGGTCGTTCTTTGCAACCCACACTCTCTTTTAACAAAACAATCATCCTTCGGGACTCCACATTCATTTCCTAGCGCTCTGCTCAGCTGCTATTAACAAAAAACGCAAAAACCACAACCGTCTATCACAACTCCAACGTCCCAAAAACCTCAATATCAAAACATTCGTCACCATGCACTCCGTCAGCATTCTTTCTGCTCTCGCCCTTGTTGGCTCCACCTTCGCCGCTCCCGTGGCCCAGCCCGAGGTCGTCGTCGTGACTAAGGTCGCCACTGTCGTCGTCACTGAGGGATACCAGCCCGTTGCTGCTCCCACCCAGCCTCCTCAACCTCCTCAGGATAAGCCCGTCGCCGCCCAGGGATACTCCCGCAGGCCCGTCAACACAGTCGTCGTAACTGCTCCTGCCGCCAAGCCCACCGAGGCTCCCAAGCCCGCCGCCCCGGCCCAGCCATCTCAAGCCTACTCTGTGGTGCAGCCTCCTCCCAAGCCCGCTCCCTCGTCCTCCGCTGCCCCTGCCCCTGCCCCCTCCAGCGCTCCCTCCACCGGCGGTGAGTCCGACTACATCACCATTGTCAACACCTGGCGCAAGAAGATGGGTCTCCCCGAGTTCCAGAAGGATGCCCAGCTCGAGGCCAACGCCGAGAAGACCTGCCGTGACGGTAACGGCAAGATGGTTCACCAGCTGAACAAGGGCTCTATGGGCCAGGTCCTCGCTCCCGGCAAGGAGAACGACTTCGAGAAGGTCTTCGTCGGTGGCTGGCTTTGCGAGGTTCCCTCTACCCCCGGACTTGGCTCCCAAGTCTGCGACAAGTACTCCCAGGGCTGGAACTACCAGGGCCAGACTGGCCACAACGAGATCCTCACCGGCACCAAGAACACCAAGATCGGATGCGCCTGCGTCACCGGCATCTGGGGCTGCGACGTCGGAAACTAAGTGCAGCAAATGACTGCATTAGGTGGCGGGATGGTCAGGCTACTGTTCCCCTTTGCGCGCGCGCGCGTGTGCATACGATAGGAGTTGTGGGTTTAGCGTTTTGGGCGATGCTAAGGATTCTACCTCTTTTTCTACCTTCTTCTTCACTGTACGTTGTTTGTACGATTCTCCTGTTGATAAGAAATTGGCCCTTCCATTTCATTGGGGGTCATTCCAATTGATGCCATGCCACATCGATGATGAATCGAGAGACAATTCCCTTGCATTATGCTTCTTTGCCATGCGTCCTGTGACTGACATTATGAATTTGCCCCCACAAATCCCATCTGCTGGTCTGCAGCAACAAGCTATGACCGTGAACTCCTTTCTCCTATTCCTGACCGCTACGATTCCAATCTCGCCCAAAACCAAGCCAAAGACCAAAAAAAGGCTTCCATAAGCAACAATAAAGTCCGGCAAGAACGCCCCAAATCTCATCAACATACCCCGAAACAATCAGCAAATCAGCAAACACGAGCGCAGGAGCGGCGGCGGGCGGCTAAGGCGTTCCACCCCCCTGCCCAACACAAACACACAAACAATCGCATTGTTTCTCCAAAAGAACAGGAAATTCTCCTAAAGCGCCACCCACCGCCAGCCAGAACCATTTCCACTGCGTTTCAGGTTTGAGAATACGAAGACTGTTCATTACGGGAACGTCGGGAAGGGGAGGTGTAAGCAAGTGTAGCGGAGATGACGAATGCAGCTTTTCTGCATTTGGTAAAAGATGCGTTGGGACTCGAAAAGGTAAGCAGTGAGCAGAGGGGCGTATTATTTTCCCTCACGACAGCATTGCGCCTTTATTTGATACCTATGCTTTCCATTTTCTCGGACCCAGAGGTCGCTAGTCAGAGAAATATGGTATACCTAGAAAATTAGTGCAGAAGAGCAGCGCGGTATAATGGTGGGGGAGTGGTGCAACGACCTGTACTCTTGTTCGTAGGACAGGTCCCTGATTGGAGAAGCACGAAACAGTTGCGCTACCTACCAATCGCGCGTGCCCAGTAGTCAGGTACGAGCGTATTAGGTGAAAGTTAAATCGAGAAATTGTGTGGTAAGGACCAATTGAATGGTGAATAACACCAAAAGCCATCAGCGCCAACTCACACACCTCGCTCACTCCAGCAAACAGCCAATCCTCCTCATCCCCATCATCACTGTCATCATCTACCTAGCTGTCTTTTCAGCTGCGCGCCAGCGTCCACACACCTGCGTAATCGTTCCCCTTTCCCAGTTGGCTCACGGCTTACCCGCCGCTTGCGTGCGTTGCGCGCATGGCCGATCCCAATTTACCCACCTAGCATCCTTGGCCTTTAGTAATATTGACAATAATAAACCCATGACTTGCCTGTTTACCCATCGGTTTTTTTTTCGGTTTGATGAGGTCAATAGCTTGCTTATTGCTGAATTTTCCGGACTGGGGCTGTCCAGTGCAGCGGCTTTGAATTATGGGGGAGATGCTTGGGGCGCATTGGGGGGTTGAGCAAACTACCTGGAAGGTTGAACGGTTCGTACCAAGGCCACGTCACGTGAATTCCAGTTTCTCCAGTCCAGTATTAGAGAAGTGATATCGGATAGCTTGATGGATTTCCTTCGTTTGATACTGTACATGTTTGGATCTGTATCATTCCAAAAATTCAGCGTAATAGTCGAAGCACCCTTCGCTGATAAACCGTCCGTTCGCTGGCCCTAAGCATGCTTCTCCATCCGTAGACTCCCGCAACCCATATCGTAAACAAGACCCAGACTCAAAAGTACCGCCCAAACCGTTAACACCCGCAAAAAACGCCCTTATTCACATCAAAATCACAAACACCTACACTTCTCCCTTCCTCGGTCCATCAACCGGGCAGACGCGCCTCACTTTTCTTAACACCGAAGTACCCCCATTCTCGATCTGACCCACGATCATAGAAAACCCCAGCCCTTCAACCCGTGCCCGATGAGGATTCGTCGAAATAAAATCGCCAACAGCTGCACGCATGCGCGTCTCCTGTTCTCAAAACGAATCGAAGGAAGAAGCTCGCCGTAGCTCTCGCGAGAAGCGCGCGGGGTGAACGGGTGGTTTGACAACGCAGTTGATGACGCGCTCGCAGAGGGCGGCGAGTATGAGGACGTAGAAGACTTCGAGCATTGCTCTTTGATACTGTTGTCTCTTCTTTGCTTTCCACTATCGCACGAGCGGGAGGTGGATGGGTGTGGTTTCGTCTCCAAGCTTGTTTCTTCCTCTATCCTTAGATAGTCGTAGCTTTAGAATCGCAACTGTAAGTATAGAGAAAAGAAGGGGATGAAAGGCAAAGTGGAACGTTATAGTGTCATGAATGCCCATTTCGTTTTGACTTATATACGTTGACTTCACATGTTGTTGTTCTCCATCAGCGTCATCATCACAAAATGCTCCATCTTGCGTGGTTTTCCCCCTTCATTTGGTTCCAACAGGACAAAAGTGATGTACGCTTCTTTACCTGTTTGAGCAAAGGTGAGGCAGCGCGGCGGTGGTGTGCGGGATTTTTTTCGCTACGATTGTCAAGGGGACACTGGCGGTGTGTAGCATGTTAGCTTGCGCGATTTTTTATTTTATCTAGAGAAGATATAGAAGTGGTGAGACATTTTGGGGGGTTGTTTGGGTTAAGGGGAGGTCTAAGGAGGGGGTGTTTAGTGAGGGGTAATGACGTGGAGGGGCTGTGTACATCTGCACGTATAACGGAGGTGGTTTCACAGATACTGACTGCTTTTAAGAATGTTCTCTGCTTTTCTGTGTCGATACCATGGGTAATTTCATTAATATATCATATGGTATTTCTTTTTCGTGGATTGGTGAGTTCTACGTGTTTGTTGTAAGTTCGTACCTAGTATCCATGCCAGAGACGTGGACTGAATTGATACTCAAGAAGAAATGAATGAATAATCCATGTAACCGTATTTTCTGTTTTATTTGTCGTGGTGCACCAGAAAACAAACTATTCCCAACCACCTCATTATGTTGTTCTTTGAAACTGAAAATGCCTTTGTTCTGTCTCCGGAGCATAAGGTGATAGAAAAACACAAAATACGTTTAATTATATCATCTCAATTACACAGTTGGAATTCGTTGTGAAGAATAGATGAAGCCCCAAGCAACCTATCATCGTAGGATGGTGATGTGCTTGGTGGAGGCAATGACGCGATTTGATAAGAAATTGTATGCTATCTTCATAATTGGCTCTTCAAAACACAATGCGTCAAGCAGTCAAAGATTTGAAGAAAAACCTCGAATTAGATCCATGTCAAGCTGGCTGTACGGAGATAGGGTACAATGCAATAGTACGGGAAGGAGTATCACGCAGTTTCTCCAGACCAACACCTCCCCACTATACATATGGTCGCAGCTTGAATGAGTGGTCAGACATCAATACGTTAGAGATGACGCGAGGTGCACTGCATATGACCATTTTCTCGAGCCAGTCGCACAAACCAGTCATTTAAATAGTAGTCTATTCCAACAGTATGCGCAATACTAACCTTCCATTCCATCTGCTCAGTTGTGTCCGATGGCTCCACGATACGCAGACGTAGCCGTCATAGGCGGAGGCCCCTCGGGCATCTCCGCCATCAAAGCGCTTTCGGAAGAAAAAACATTCACCAAACTCCGCCTCTTCGAAAGGCGAGAAAAGCTAGGAGGGACCTGGATTTACGACAAAAGCCCCGAGCCCTTTGCAACAGACTCGAAACAACCTCGCCCTGAACTGCCAGCAAAGCTCCCGCAAACGGCAGACGCCCTGTCTGAAAACCTAACGGCGCGAACCGGTTTATACGCCAGTCTCGATAGCAATGTAGGCTCCGAGGTCATGGCATTCACGTACAAGCCATTCCCATCCGATGAATCAGCGACATCCATCCAACGCTGGGGCCGAGGAAATTTCACCAAGCCGTGGGAGGTCGTCGCGCATTATCTAGAGGAGATCGCGGACCCGTTTACACATTTGGTATCGCTGAACACGCATGTTGAGCGTGTAGAGAAAAAAGGTGCGAAGTGGGTGCTAACGCTTCGACGAACGGATCATGTGTTCAAAAACCAGAAGAAAGATCACTGGTGGCAAGAGTCGTTTGATGCTGTGGTAGTCGCGACGGGACATTACAGTGTGCCTAATGTACCGTTTATTCCAGGCTTGGATGAGGTGCTTAGAGTTCGT
The DNA here is from genome assembly GCA_023627715.1 of Periconia sp. R9002. Taxonomy (NCBI): domain Eukaryota; kingdom Fungi; phylum Ascomycota; class Dothideomycetes; order Pleosporales; family Periconiaceae; genus Periconia; species Periconia sp. R9002. The sequence continues at coordinate 188,439 of JAMAHW010000061.1, read as the reverse complement.
CCTGATGCTTTCGAGCATTCAAAAGCCTACAGGTCGACCGACGACTATGTGGATAAGGTACCTGCTTCGATTGTGAAAGATCGATAGTCTATATTCGGCTAACAACCTGCATAGAAAGTCGTCGTCGTCGGAGGTAACGTTTCAGCCTCCGATATCGTGTCTGAACTTCACAATATCGTATCCGGACCACTATACCTCTCTCGACGTGGCTTCAATGAAGCCCTGCAAGCAGCATTTGATCTGCCTAACGTCGTTGTCAAACCTCAAATCAGCAAAATTGCCACCAGCGGAGGCTCTCGCGTGAACATCACCTTCGCAGACGGCACCGAGATCGATGGAGTAGACAAAGTGCACTTTGCCACAGGGTACCGTCTTTCCTACCCGTTTCTGAATCCCGATCCGGTAACTGCAAATGGCCGACTTTCCGGCTTCTACCAGCACGTCTTCAACATTTCAGACCCCTCTCTCACCGTCGTAGGCCAAGTGAAAGCCGCGATCTCTTTCCGTGTTTATGAGTATCAGGCTGTAGCGGTGGCGCGATTCCTGGCAGGCCGCGGAGGAGGGCTTCCATCTAGACGCGAGCAAGACCTTTGGGAGGTACGGCGATTGCAATACAAAGGCCCCACCTCGCTATTTCACGAGATCAAGCCGGATTTTGCAGAGTACTTTGCCTTTTTGAGGGAGGTAGCAGGACCGCCTGCCGACCAAAGTGACGGATACGAGCTTCCTGAGTGGCAAGATGAGTGGGCTGTTAAGGGGTTCGCTGTACTCGCGGCTAAGCACGCTTGGTGGACAAAGCTGAAGCAGGAACATGATGCGGTTGGGAAGATCAAAGCGAAGCTATGATGGCTTCTTGTCTGCTCTCTACTCGATTGCGCAAGATATTTGTCGATCAACGTAATATTAGTGTGAACTGATTCGTGACCTACTTGTCAAGTGCGATTTTATTGATGGGCGCATTCAGCCAGGTCTGTCTTGTCCACGACTTTTGCACAGATGTGCTTGAGAAACTGACCCAGTCGTCTGTCGTGTGTGGATTTGAGTCCCAGTGTGAATTGCCGTGGAGCTTCGATGCACACTAAGCGAACGAGGTTCGATTGGGTCCTTTCAATCGCATGACATATAACGTTGCAAAATAGCTTAGAATAGTAACTACCAAGATGAGAAGGAGGCAACACTATGCGCGCGATCTATAGTATAACCACGTGGAAGATGGGGTGACACGTTGTGAACGGCTCCACCACCAGCACCTCGAAACCGTTCAAACGGTACCTGTCATCAAAAGTTCGTCGCATTCGTATATTACTTTCCAGTTTGTAAAACAATTGTCGACCAGCTTCCTCGGAAATTAATCGCTAATAGGGTCGTATTCCCGCGGCCCCACTAGACATTTAGCTTGCAATTAGAGTGGCCGTTATACCTGTCGCCCATGGCAAAAGCTGGCTGTCCCCTGGATGTCAGGCCCAATCTGGGTTAGGTGAGGGGCGTAGACAGGCTTCACGCTAGTTTTTCGAACCCTTTTTTTGCAATTTGTGCTATATTTTAAAAGCATAATATCATGCGTTATAGGGCCTATCGAAGCTAACAAAGCCAGGAAATGGTTGAGTGAGCCAACATCAATATAGAGTTGATTGTACAATGTTGACCGCAAGATCAAACGAGATGATTGGAATGCCGCTAGAAGATATTGGTTAACGATTTACTTCGTCAGGGTACGACGCACAGCATCTGGTAGGATCAAGAAGCGCAGAGGGAATCTGGGTCCTTCCGCCCAGACTAGCGCAACACCCCCAGACAAACAACCACGCAAGCCGTCGATCATAGCAAATTGAAAGCATTACCTCTACCCAAGAGTGGCATCAAAACCGCTGATACGCCGCGAATTTTCGGCAGAAGCGGTATAGCAAGTTATCGAACATGCTCCATCAAGGGAGCATTAGCGGGGACCTCGAATTTTCTAGCTTATGAATCTGATAGCTGCAAACGAGAAAAGGGGCAGTCGGAGCGACTCGTGATAGAATATGCCAATGTATAAAGAGAGGTCCACCACCAAGAACCTCTTGTCCAGGCACACTCGAGCCCACTACATACCCCTACCCCCAGTCGTTCATTCCTAGGACAAATTGTGAGTCCAGTGATTGATATTGTGTACGATTTCCATGCTAACAATGCTTGACAGAGTCCGTCCATTCATTCTTTCATAATGCTTTTCAAATACTTAATTAATACCGTTGCGACTCTTGCGTCCTGCGCCCGCGCAGTCGAACTCACCGGCTACGAGTATGTTGTCGTCGGATCTGGAGCAGGAGGCGGCCCGCTCGCCGCTCGACTGGCTCTCGCCGGCCACAAGACCCTCCTCATTGAGGCAGGTGACGACCAGGGCCTCAACATCAACTATACTGTCCCCACCTACAGTGTGAGGGCTTCCGAGGATGGCGCCATGGCATGGAACTTCTACGTTCGTCACTATGCGGACGAGAAGAGGCAGGCTCGCGACTTCAAGACCTCCTACGAAACCCCCGATGGCGGCGAGTACACTGGTCTCAACCCACCCGCCAACTCCGTCATGAAGGGTACTCTATACCCTCGTGTTGGCACCCTCGGTGGTTGCACTGCGCACAACGCTCTCATCGCCGTCTACCCCCATCAGTCCGACTTCGAGTACATCGCTTCTCTGACTGGAGACGCCTCGTGGTCTCCCGCCAACATGCGCAAGTACTTCCAGAAGCTCGAGCACAACAACTACTTGCTCCCCATCTCTGGCGGCCACGGTACCGATGGCTGGCTGACGACTGAATTTGGACCGCTCACCATCGTCACCGAGGATGTGCAGCTGTTGAGCGTCATCAGCGGAGCGGCCACTGCTCTTTCCAACCTAGTCGGTGCCGTCTTCAACCTCGCAACTCTCCTCGCTGGCGATCCCAACGCCGACTCCACTCAGCGTGATCAGAGCCCTGGTCTCTTCCAGATCCCCATCTCCACCGACGGCGGTAAGCGCAACGGCGCCCGCGATTTCATCGTCGCCGTCAATGACGCCAAGAACGACGATGGTTCCAAGAAGTACCCTCTCGACGTCCGCACGAACTGCCACGTGACCAAGATCACCTTCGACCAGACCGTTACTCCTCCTCGCGCCACTGGTGTCGAGTTCCTTGACGGTCAATACCTCTACCGTGCTTCCCCCAGATCCGCCGGCCGCACTGGTGTCAAGGGTTCTGCGACTGCTTCGCGTGAGGTCATCATCTCCGGTGGTGCCTACAACTCCCCTCAAATCCTCAAGCTCAGCGGTGTCGGACCCGCCGACGAGCTCGCCAAGTTCGACATCCCCGTCATCGTCGACTCTCCCGGTGTTGGCACCAACCTCCAGGACCACTACGAGACCAGCGTGCAGGGCAAGGTTCCCAGCAACTGGACCGCCTTCGATGGCTGCACCTTTGACGCCTCGGACAATGACAAGTGTCTTGACCGCTGGGAAAACCCCGTCCTCGGCAACCGCGGCACCTACGCCTCCCCCGGTGTAGGCGCGACCATGTTCTACAAGTCCAGCGTCGCTACCAACAACGACTGGGACACTTTCGTGTTTGGTGGCCCCATTAACTTCCGTGGATACTTCCCCGGCTACGCGTACAACGCCACTTCTGAGCACGACTGGTTCACCTGGGCCATCTTGAAGTCTGTAAGTTAACTCCATCCTGTTCCTCTGCCATTTCTGTACTCCTTAAACTAACCTCCAAACCCAGCACCCCCGCAACACCGCCGGAACCGTCGAGCTCCGCTCCGCAGACCCTCTCGACGTCCCCGCCATCACCTACAACTACTACGACACGGGCGTCGGCGACTACCAAGCCGATTTGACCGCCATGACCGAAGCCATCGGACTCGCCCGTTCCGCCTTCAAGAACCAGCTCGTCAACGTGACCGAGGTGCTCCCCGGCGCGGACAAGACCTCCCCCGAGGACCTCGCCCAGTTCATCAAGGACACCACCTGGGGCCACCACGCCTCGTCTTCGTGCCCCATCGGCGCCGACGGCGACCGCATGGCCGTCTTGGACTCCAGCTTCAGGGTCCGCGGTGCGCAGGGTTTGAGGGTTGTCGATGCGTCGGTTTACCCTAGGATCCCCGGAACGTTTACCGCTGTGTCGACGTACATGGTTGCGGAGAAGGCTGCTGATGTTATTTTGAGCCAGTTGGATGCGTAGAGGGTTCGTGTGGTGAATGATTATGTACATAGATATGAGTTTGATGTTGGAAGATATTATTGAATTCATTTTGTGTCGTAATCGTCGGGTCTATATGCTCGTGCGCTGTGTGAGATGTGAAAGGATTGTGCGGTGTCATCTACATCGTGCACTTGCACAGATCCAATAGGTCGCAGCTTGTTGCTCAATGGTACGTATCTATCGCATTATATTCCTTCTCAATTAAGCATCAGTTCTGATTTCCGAATAGATTATGTGTTTATCATTTTAAAACAGGCGTTCAGATATTGCTCAATTACATTAACCCACCCAATTTGTTTTCCACAGCTCAAATCGCCAGGAGCGATTATACATTCAATCATACCACCGACCCTTCGAACCACCACTAAAAAACTAACTCTAAAGCTTACCAACAACAAACGCCGCCGCAGTCCCCGCATCCCGTTCGTAATTCCGGTGCTCAGGCGTGATAATAACACCGCCTTCACAGATGTTATCGCCGTCGTGGCAGATAATGAGCGTCTTGCTTACGGGGATGAGGCCGTAGTCGGGGTCGTCGCGGTTGGGGTCGCCGAAGGTGAGGACTGTTCGTTTTGTGAGCATATGCAGCATCACGAGGACATATCTTTTTGATGTTTGAGTAGGAAGATGGGTTGAATAGCTTACCGGAGCTCACGCGGCCTGCGACCGTGGCGTTTAGGGCTTGTGTTGTCTTTTGCGCGACTTGTGCGCCTTGGCTGTAGCCTGAGATGACGAGCTTGGTTGAGGGGCATTGGGTTGCGGCCTGTTTTTTTCTCTTGGGTTAGTCAGGGTTGTAAACGGGTGGCCGGTTCAAGAGTTAATCAAGTGGAAGAGGTATAACTTCACGTGATGGTCACAAACGTACATATACAATAGACGTGTACGCGATCAATCACTGCCCAAGTACACAAACAAAACACATGAAAAGGATGAAAAAGGAAGCTCTCACCCTATTAACCAGATCACGCATCACATTCACGCCGTTAGGATCGCCGCCGAGCAAAAACCCAAGAACATTCGCCGCATAATCGACGCCCTGGACAGCGAATCTCGAGGTCCCGCCCAGCGCAGCAGCAAGAGCATTGAAGAACGTCGGACCCTCGGACTGCGCGTCGCCTACGTTGCCGTCCTGGGTAGTGCCGCGGGCGTAGATGAGAGTGATTTCGCGGCATGGAGTGCCGTCTGTGAGCTGGTTGAAGGTGTCGCCGTTGAATTGGCGCTTCGTCAGGAGGGGAGGCGTTGAGGTGGAGGATTTTTGGGCTTCGAGTTGGGCGGCGTATTGGTTTACGGTTAGGTTGCTGTTGAGGAGTGCGGTTATAGGGAAGCTGGCGCCGGTGATTGAGGATTCTGGGACTGGAGCTGGGGCCGGGGCCGCGAGGGTGGATGTGGTGGTGAGGAGGAGGGAGAGCGGGATGGTGGTCTTCATCTTGGGTGCTGAATATAGCCAGGGATGGAGTTGAGAAGGGTGTGTTTTAGAGCGAAGGTATATAAGTCAAGACAAACTTGTAGTGAACGAGGGAAACGGAGGGAATGCTTGCTGATCAATGATGACCACCTCGAGACAAAAGAGGATGTCTCACAGAACGTATCGGACAATATGCACGGTGGCGGCCATGAAATACTGCAAAGTACCCCTTCGAAACCTCCACACCTACGGACCTCCCGGCCTACCCAGATACAGCCCATCCAAATTTTTTTTACGTACAGCACTCGGCGGTATTCTCGCTCAGCCGTCAGGCACAATGCGACATTCACCCATCATCCCTCATGGATCAACGTCCCCAGACCTTGGCTAGCACTCGCTACTATCCGTTCGGGGTGCTCCTCCAGAGCAGGGCTCCAATCAGGCCCGGACGCGTCCTACAACGCATCCCTACCATCAAACCGACGTACGTCCTGGCGTCTCATGCGGCCGTGGCAGCGACTACAGACTCGCTGCTTCGGGTACTCGGCGCAGTGCGCTCACTGTCCGACCTGCTGTTTTGCGTTTAGACGGTGCGGCGTGTTATTGCGGACGTGGGGGCGGGGCGAGCGACCAAGCATCAATTGATACAACGTGTGCGGGCATCGCCGCTTGTTTGGTCAATTTACCTAGATCGTGTTCATTAGTAAAGAGGAGAAATAGATGCACAGCAGATTTTCGATAGTCTTAAACTTTTATGGGGGATTGACGTGGGAAGAAGTGGGCGCGGCATTGGCTGTTGTGTTCAGAGCTTCCGTATACGGTTTTTCACCCCGCGAAAAACATGGCGATACGAGCGGATGATTTCGAGGGGGCGAGAGTATGCGACGGAGTTTCTCCTTTTTCCTCTCTCTGTATTCTTCACACGTTTACTGTACATGCGCGGTGGTGACATAGCTACGTAGGAGTGTTGACCTCAGGTATCCATGGCTTCGTGAAACTGTGAGAGTAGAGAATCGCAGGATGGAGTCGCAACTCCTGCGCACGCACCACACACTGCGGGGTGGTGAAACAGTAACAGATCCAGATATTTTTGGACCTCGGTCTGTATCCCGGAGAGAACTATCGTTGGGCTTGTATGATCCTGATCCTTAATTGATGTTTTATTAACGTCGCTAATGTCACCAAGAATCTAATGTATATTGTAAACGCAGAATATTGGGTACCTCGCGGTATCAACACAGTGAAATCACTGATGTCATGATTTAAGGAGTGTTTTTTGCCAGTCTCCAAAATAGATTGATATTGCTCGCAGTTCTGTAAACCCCTACTGAAAAAGTATCTGACATTCAGGATCATTATCGGTTGACTTAATGAGGATCATGTTAGGTTTCCAGTCCCAACTAAGATGTAGGAAATAAGGAAGATATTTCTGTAAAACCTCGAGAAAGAATGACCTTGGCAAGCTCATGCCCCCGTGTTGTCAATATTCGTCCGCACATCACTAATTCCCACTTCTTCAACCTTGAAAACAGCCAGTCAATCCAGCTACCCAACTACTCCTTCAAATGCTCCAAAATCAAAGCTACCTCCTCATCTGCAGTCTCCAAAATATGCTCAGGCGCATACTTCGGCATCCAGCCAATCTTCTTCCCGTTCTCGGCAGTCATAGTACATCTGCATGCACGTCAGTATATGTAGCTCGTCTCGCAAAACCAGTCGACGACCAAAAGAGACAATCAAAAAACTTACTCGCCCCCAATCATCAATCTACACATTTCCGCACTGGCGTCTCCGGGGTACCCCCAAGCCTTCCACATCGCCTTCAGCACCTCCTCATCCTTTCCATCCCACCTCACCACCTCCTCGGTATCCACGACACCCTTCACCTTCAACTCGCGCGCCACGCGCGCATAAAAATCCCTCCACGCTACACTCCCCGAACTCGCCAGGTAAAACCCCTGCCTCCCACTCGGGATTCCATCGCGCCCGTCAATCATGGCCCGCAACAGTTCAACATACAAGGCCGTATTATCATCGATGTGGCAAACGGGCCACGTGGGGTTCCCGTCCTCGAAGGAGTAGACTTTCCGCAGCGCTTTGGCGGCCTTCACGACGGCGACGGTTTGGATCGAGATGGGGTTTCCGAAGGCGCCGCGCGATTTGCCGTAGACGATGCAAGGCGCGAAGAGGTAGGCATGCACGCCGAGTGATTCCGCTTCGTCGATTACGCGCGTGTTGGCGAGGATTCCTTGTTGTACGAGCGGTATGGGGGCGGTTGTCGAGAGCGTCTTTTGGAGGGTGTACATGATTGGTGAGGCGTCTGGTAGAGGGGTGTTTGTGGGCGCGCCGGCATGCGATGAGAAGAGTTTGGCACCGGTCGTGAAGAGGAAGTGGGTTTGGAGTTTGGTTGTTTTTTGGACGGTGGAGAGGGCGCGGATGAAGTGTTGGGGGGTTTCGGTGTCCATAGAACTGATGAGGTGGAAGATTATGGTTATTTTGTTGGAGGTGATCGCGGAGGTGATGGCGTCTGGGGAGCTGAGGTCGATGGTAAGGGGGGTTGCATCGTAGTGCTTTTTGACGGCTTCCGCTTGAAAGTCGCTGCGGACGAGGGCATAGAGGGTTTGGTAGGCTGGAAGGTTGGCTGTCGCGAGACTTGCGAGGAGGGAGCCGCCTAGGTAGCCTGAACCGCCGGTTATGAGGATGTTGTGGGACATGATTGAAGTTTGCTTGTTTGAGGTTGGTTGATGTTTCTGGTTGAGATGATGCTCGAACTGGGTGAAGTAGAAATCGAACTGCTGGAAGTCTACGCAGTTTATATGCGAGAGCACTGATTTGAGATGAGGAGATAATCAGTGTTTCTGGCAACGTCCTGCTGAATATTGGTGATCTACGGTGACTGTAACCGCGCGCTTTCTCTGAGTTTTGTCAGAATGTTTCCCAAAGCGGGACTTTCTGATGCCGTGAGCATCGTGAGGTTGGGTCGGATGAATTACCATCTTCTGCATGGAACAAGATTTATTCCGACTTGTGGGGTCAGTAACGTAAGTTGTTGAAGCTATCGGATTGGTGAAATCGCCATGTGGGGCAGACGGGTTTATGAATCCATCCGTCATCGGTACATTTTCCACCCGACGGTCAGACGTCTGATCGTTTTCGGTCACAGCAAGATGCTCTTCGCAAATGATGTTGACTGTGAACACAACACTCTGATCTGTTTGTTCGAATTTGTTCGAATTGACACACGAGGCAAAAGTCGCAATTTGAAAGACGGAACATATTCAATTCCATAGCGCCGTGGCATTGTTTTTAGGAACATCATTGACGGGCGAAATGACGTTGAAAAACTTGTTTCTTGTATATTCATTTTCCCAAGATTATTTTTTAACATGTTGTTACAGGTACCAATGCATGATAATTTAGCACAATGCTCATATCCAACTCGCGCAACACCTCTACCTTGTCACACGATTGATGCCATCCTTGACGTCATCCTTTATTGTGCCCGCTACATTCTTGACCGTATCTTTGTCGAGCGAGAAGTGCGATGCGAATCGATCCTGAAAGGCATTCGTTAGAAATTGCCCAAATACCAACACCTTACTCGGTGGGATGAAGAATGCATACCTGTTCAGCACCATCACCCTTCTCAAACGCTATCAGCTTCGCGCGCTCCCACCCATCGGCTCCAAGTCCAAAGCGATTGCTCGGCTTCGTACCCGTAGCGCGTGCCTTCAATAGACTCGCCGCCGCTTGACGTACGACATGCGAGTCGGGGGAGAAGTGTAAGGCGTAGCGGTCCTGCTCAGCGCCATCGCCCTTGTAGTTAACGGCGTCATGGATCGTTTCCTTGACCGTTTCCTTGACTTTCTCGGCGCGTTCCTTGCCGATGCTGAAGTGCGTTGCGTAGCGGTCTTGTTCGGCGCCGGGGGCGTCTCTTGGGGTACTGGCGGTGGGCGGGTCGGAGATGACCGGGTTTGGGTTGTCGGACTTGTTCCTGTTGAACCAAGACATGGTTGTGTTTGTTTATGTAAATGGAATAGGAATCAAGGTTGATTTGACCGAAGGGTAATTAGAGGTGTAGGCGTGTTCGATGGTCAAATGCACAGCTGGAGATGATGATGATAGCTACATGATGTTGGGGGGAGCTCAGCTTTGTACCCCTCGGGTACGTGAATGAATGATGCGTAATATGACGTAGCTATGTAGTCGTTGGTTGGCACAGGCGATTTCTTTCGGTGATCCGGCCGTGACGATGAAATTGTTACGTGTGATGCGATTGATGTGGAGCTCAACGAGGCAAGGCTTCAAAATCCATTTTCCATTTCGACTGTGTGTATACAAACTGGTACATCTGTTCATGACAGTCACGATAGTGATAGAGCTTCGAGATGAGTAATCATTGACGTGTAGCTGAGAATGGGCTAGCACTAACTAGGAATAGCTCTCAACTTCCGATTGGTCCAAATGTGACGATAGCGATAACGCACAGTGCCTACTAAAACCTCTGTGTTCACTCCCCACCATGCACTACAACTATACAGTATCTTCCGTTGTATAAACTGAAGAAGATTTCAATCGAACTCATAGCAGCTTGAACCCTTGGGCGATACAGGGAGCATCAGTTTTACTCTCGCTGAAGTGCTGTGTCGCGGCAAGGGCGGAAACGACCGTACATCAAGTCACTGAGCCAAAGTTTAGATCTCCGTGGAAAGGATGTAAAATTTGTAAAATCTCTAATATAGGCATGGGTGTATATGCGGGCTAGATTCAGATTCAGACATCTCATTAGCTTACCTTAATGCAGCTCAGTGGCACCTTCACACTGCGTCCACGAAATCGGCGACTACCATCAGAATTTGATTGTCACTCATCATGTTGAGTAACGGAGCCTCGTATTTGAGAGTCATATTTCTCTCCACATTCCGACACCTGCTAATTAACCGAGATGACTTTCTTTTACATTCACGATGATCTCGGATTGATAATATCGTCCCACGGCACAGTTTCATAAATTAGTATTGACCCAAAACTGCAACCATCACGCATCTGGAGATCCTTTGGATGAATGGATCCCTCCATCGTTTCCAAGACATCACAAGTGAGTTGCTGTCAGGCTTGCCCAAATCTAAATGGACATCCCATGATCATTTGCCGGAATGGCTGTGTGTTACCTGACGAGGACCTCTGTTCTTTGGGTGCATTTCTGCTGTGAAGATTTAAACGTCGTGCGATAATCCATTTCACCTTCTTGAACCAGTGATCACGGATCTTTTTGCTATCGATCTAAATACCACCAATATGTATCTAGCATTCATACTCAGCGCACTGCTATCCTCCGCCGTTGTGGCCCACCCGGGTCACTCCATCAAGGAAGAGGTGCAAAAGCGAGGGGAATTTCTAGCCACGCATACAAACAACCTCAATCACTGTGCTTCCGTGCATAAAGCAGCAGGTCTTGACGTAAGAGCTGCTGAGCGACGAGCAGCTCGGCTTGATCAGCTGTTGCAGCATCGCGGATTACCAAGTATACTTGACCTCTTCAACCGATATTCATGCGTTACCCATGCTAAAGTCACATCCAGAACGACAGACCTCGCCTCTCAACAAGGACCACAAGTCAAACAAGCCATACACCCCAAGCACCAGCCCTTCTGAGATCTTCGCTGGAAACAAGTCTTGCGTTTTGAGCCCTGAAACCACAGAGGGCCCATTTTGTGAGTATACGCATTCCGCGTAGAAAAAACGCAATGATACTGACAGTTACCCTCAGATGTCACTGGAGAATCCATCCGTTCAAATCTTGTCGATGGCGAGCTCGGCGTACCGCTTCACCTTGACATCCAGATGGTAGACGTCAACACTTGCCAGCCTGTCAAAGGTATCTATCTCGAAATATGGGGTAAGTAAGATACCTGAATTCTCACTTCTCTTTCAAAAACATCAACCCAAGGCTTACGTTTGGGCTAATACCTCCCCGCAGGCGCCAACTCCACAGGCGTCTACAGCGGCGCTCTCGCCGTCGTAAACGGCAACGGCGGCATGAACGACAAGCCCAACCTCAACAAAGCTTTCCTCCGTGGTATCCAACAAACCGACGCTGACGGCGTGGCCCAGTTCGACACTCTGTTCCCAGGCCACTACGTGGGACGCACAACACACATGCACATCATCACGCACGTCGAGGACGCAAAAGCGAAAGAAAACAACACCCTCTGGAACCAACGCGTGCGCCACATCGGACAAGCCTTCTTCGACCAGGCCCTCATCGACGCCGTGGAGCGCACGGCACCATACTCGACCAACACGCAGACGCGCACCGCCAACGCCAAAGACTCGATCCTAATCCAAGAAACAGCCAACAACGCTGACCCTTTCTTCGAGTACGTTCAACTGGGAACGAACCTCAAAGACGGCGTCTTCGGCTGGTTTAGCTTCGGAGTTAATATGACGTACTCACGACCGATCATGGCGGTTGCGCAAAAGTTCAAGGAAGGTGGTAAGATGGTGTCTACGAACCCTAAGTTGCCTGGTTTTGATCAGTTGTTTCCCGGTGGGTTCCCTACGGCGTTTCAGCCGGGGTTCAAGAGGGATGCGGTCGAGACGGCTGCGCCAGAGTTGGAGAGGAAGGAGGAAGGGGGTAAGTTTCTTGCGTCGTCGGGGTTTGAGACTAGGGTTTTGGGTGGCGAGGAGTAGAGGAGAGTGAAGTTGCGTTGGTGTGTATGTTTCTGAGTATGGACCAATTTACGTGTCCATCATATTTGGGTTGAGGATGTCACGATCATTAGGGAATGAAATGTTTTCCTAGTACTTCACTACTGGGGTTATGAATAGAGTATCACAAAGTCGAGCTTGTGAGATTTGAATTCCACCCGTCGACGAAACTATCGCCCCATGCATCATCCTAATCTGCGATGCTTTTGACATTGAATAATAGATCAGAACATATAATTGATATATACAGACAACTTTATCCATGCGCTCCCAGCTGTGTTTGCCTATTTAGCTAGTGACCTGATGACGTTCACAACGATATTTTTTCCTTTTGGAAAAACCTCAAGCAAGCAGCGTGAACCTGCGTTAATCACGTGAAATCACACTTTGTTGCCGATCTCGGAATCTGTCCTGCGAGATTATCAGAGCTCCGACCCGTGGCCACGGGGTCTTCTCCAACCCAGTGAATCATCAATCTTACTTTGCCATAGATGAATTCCAGGTGTTTGTTTTACGGTACGGATCTGCCGTGCGGCAGTTATACCCCGCACCTGCTTTATTTAGAAACTTAGAAAACATTGAGGTTTGCGGCCACCGGGCTTGGTTGATGAGGGTTACCAAGATATCGTCAGATTTGTTGAGCTGAAGCTGGAACGACGCAGATCAAGGGAACTATGAAATTTATCATTCATGTTCTGGATTGTGAATTGGTAAAGTGACCACCCGTTTGGGCACGTTTCAATCCTTGAAATTTCTTACGTTAAAGTTTTGCAAGAAAAAAAGGGTAGTAAGAAAGGGAACCAACGGGCCTGGTGCATGGACACGACTAAAGCATCGGAAAGTGGGGAAGATGAGAAGGAGATATACATAGCTTCCCCTGCTACCTTCTTTTCATCTACGAACACGATCACCTGCATTGGATGAATGCAGATTCACGCCCAACCGTTTCCTGGTTATCAATTCAACCGCTTACGTACCCCGCGCTACCAATTCTGTGGTAGAGTCATATGCAGGAAGGGACAACCATGCAGATTCTGATAGATCGATCAATCTACAGCATGTAACGACAATGGTTCCTAGGCTACACAAAACGTAAAAAGATGATAGTTGGAAGCCCATACGGTCGGTGAATGCTGTATTGATGTTCAAATGGCATTCATGTTCGGCAGTGCACTGATATGAAGCACGGCGTAGTCACTGCAGAGTTTATTAATGCGCAATGCAGTCTTTTGAAGCATGTCAGCTTTGGGTTGAACTTAGCGAAGTTGCTATGTGACTGCATTGAATCAGCTGTGCCGCCAGTACACCCATTCGGAACCAAAACCGATGGAGCGATAGGAATGAGAAAGGCGGGAGTTTGCTAGCCGTTTGGGCTCCGAGCCGTCCGCTGTCAGTATGTATTTATTGGTGCTAGTTCTGCCTCGTGAAGCTCTACTCTTTCTTCGACCCCGACAGTCAATTTATTAACTTTGGCGCATTCTTTCTAACTCAAAGAGCGAAAATTGTTTTGAAAACGCTGAGGATGATTCGGATCCTACTATTGGTGCTGGTTGCAAGCTGCGCCGTAGCATCGCCTCTCAAGACACAGGCAAAATGTGCATCCCCCAAAGTCAGACGTTCATGGTAAGTGATATTTATCAGCAAGGCACATACTGGAAGCATTTTTAACAACCCTGGGATATAGGCATGACTGGAAAGATGCCGACAAGAAAGCCTATCTCGAAGCAGAGCAGTGTATCCTCAAGTCGCCCGCAAAGACGAACAAGATGCCCGGGGCAAAAACCCGATGGGACGAATTTGCCTCTTTGCATCAAATTCACGCGTTGCAGATTCACAGTACCGGCCAATTCCTACCGTACCACCGCTACTTCTTACGTGTACACGAGTTTTTGCTGGCCGAGTGCGGGTACACAGGCGCACACCCGTACGTTCTACGTATTTTCTCTTAGATCAAGTCTCTCTCTTTTCAAATAGACACCAAACCAAGATCATCACTAACTTTTTCTCAATAGCTACTGGGATGAAACCCGCGACGCTGGTAATTTTCCGAAAGCCCCCGTATTCGACGCGAAGCTCGGATTCGGTGGCAGTGGCTCGGGTACCAACCAATGTGTGACAGACGGGCCATTTAAGAATTACACCGTCAACATTGGACCAGGGTTCACGACACAGCCGCGTTGCGTGAATCGTAAAATAACAAATTCGCTAAGTAGCTTGACGAGCAAGTCAGCTGTCCAGCAAGCAATTGCGCCGGCGACGTACGCCGAGGCTTGGATCACTATTTACAATGGACCACATTTGGGTGGTCATATGGCTCTTGCTATGATGGTATGTAGTATCTATACTATGCCCACATCATTATTATCGAAAACGAGTTATGTTAACTGACAGGTTTTAGAATGGAGATTCAATCACGTCTGCCGGCGATCCATTGTTCATGCTGCACCACGGTTTCACGGACAAGATGTGGTGGGACTGGCAGATGAAGGATCCCGAGAAGCGGTTCAGCGACATGGCAGGGCCGAATGCGCAGGACCCGGCTACGGGGTTCCTCGAGTTCCCTGGTGGAATTGAGGAAGAATCTAAGATGTGGGGGAAACCGACAGCTGCTATGCTGGCTATTACCCCCGACCCTCGTAGTGGAGATCCTGCGGGTAATACTACGTTGACCCACGTTCTGTCTTCGCTGGGGATCATACCGGATGTTACTGTTGCAGACGTTATGGATCCTGCAGGGTCGTATCTTTGTTATACTTATGCATGAGGAAGCTTGTGGGTATGGGTTGACGACGAGAGGTTTATAAATCAGCTCGTAGTAGAGATTTTCGCAACGATAGTGTTCCACTTTGACAGGAATGAATGCACGTTTTCAGTGGGCTCTGTAAAGAGTAGCGGCGCACGTCTCACTCGCAAATAAATACAGTCACGATTTTGTGAAAGCGACCGCGTCACACCAATCATTTTATTCAAAGTTTCGGGGTTATATAATGTGATACGGGAAATGCCACCACGAAGAACAAGCAGCAAAATAAATGCATGTTACGAAATTGGGAAGTTACGGCGAATGTTCATGCTGTGTTGATGCCGCTGGAAAACGCATCACCAGACGATAAACACTTTTGACATTCGTCACCATAAAAAAAACAGATCGCTGCTTTCGCTTGCTTCCAATGATCTCGCATTTCCTACAAGGGTTGCGAGGCGCGTTCTTGTGCAAAAGCGCCTGAATGCCAAGAAACTACTTCTTGAGATCCACAACTACGGAACAAGCTCTGAACCTCTTTGCAATCGCAAAACGGTGCAAATCTCTAATCAGCTGTTCTTATACACTTTTACCTTTGCAATATGTAGACATGACCCTGGAGGTGGATTGGCCAGTGGCGAAGCGTTGTAGTTTTAAGAAACTGTGATGTGAATCAAGAGAAGAGGAAACTGACAGGAGCATAGCAGCATAATTCCGCATAGGGAACGTGAATCGTATGTAGAAGTGTATGTGAAAGTGTAAGTTGGTGGAGACAATTTGTAGGGCGTTTGGTTGACGAGTATAGCACTAAGGCTCGGACAGACTTCAAAGCTCCATATCCTTGTCCCGTCGCTGGGGTTCAAGTACGGCAGGATTGTTTTACACCTCTGAATCAATCGAGTAAACATCCATCAGGTCCATCTCACCTCCTTCTGAGCGAGATCTCACATAGTCGACTGGATTCTGCCAGGTGGGATGACATGAGATGCATTGAAAAGGACTTCGATAAGCTTCTCTTCGATCTCCACGAAACTATGTGTGAATTTTATTATTTGCCAAATTGTTGAATGATTTCAGCAAGTGGTAGGAAAACTCTCAACGACATTTCCAGAAGCAAGTATTCAGTAGCGACAAAGTTGTTCGCCGCCGTGCAGTAAACAAACACTTCCCGGCCAGATGTCAATTCCTTTAGAATAATGAAGCTTCCGAGTGGGAATCTTGCCAAATTTCCCGAGTCTTTGTGTCGGTACGTCTAGGAATGGTATTTTTGAAGATGATTTTCATGTCGATGGCGGAGCTTATTCCCACTAAATTCTAATGCTGACAGCCAAGTCGGCTATCCGCCAGGCCATGCTTCAAGTGCATGACAGCTTTCACATTGAGCTTAATATCTCGCTACTTCTATGTTCTCATTTAAACGCTTGGCTTTAGGCACATAACATAGGAATGATTCATAAGAAATTTCTGCAAAAACGCTATGAGCGCGTGGTTCGTGAGTGACATAGGGTGGGGACTATTGCACTCGACCCGGCGGATTATTCCGGGCGCAACGGATCTTGATGTTATGTTGAGTATGCCGGGGAATATACCAGCAATAGATCATACACATTCTTGTATGCACCAATAGCTTAGAGAAACTCTGTATCATTGATTTCTACAACTCAAATGTTAAGCAATCGCCAACATGTATGTCGTCCATTGAGGTACACACGGAAATTTGCGCTCTGAACAGGGAAAGACGGTATCCGTCGGCATGCTTATCATAAAATCTGATAAGCCACACCTTCCAGCGTAAACTATTCCCCATGAAATCATCAAACTACGTTTTCGGACCGCGAGCCGTCGTCACGCATACACAAACCATTGCAACGACGACTTGCGCGTGCTCAGAACGATAAATCAGCCTTGCGAGAAATAGAAAGCGAGATATATTGTCAGTAAGGGGTTGATCAGAAAGTAGAAAACACGCGGAAACTAATCTGCAAAGAGCATTTTCTGCGAATAGAATGGGGGTCTGAAATGGTGAAGACCGTTAGACTAGAGTGGGGTTGGATTAATGGTGGGATGGGTTTCCATCCTTCTCTGCATCGCTTTCTGATCGTATCCCAAAGTAGAGAAAATGGAGCATTACGCTACATTTCACTCAAATAACAGGAAAAAAAAAAGAGCAGCGCAAATGGAATGCAGGGAGCAAACGAGTCAGCCTGGGTATATGCCTTGCTAATACGAGGTCACGCTTTTGTCGTGCATAGCCGATGCATAACGTAAACCGAAATTTTCCTTTTCGAGCAAGCACATGTACTGCTGCTCGAACATTACACCGAGCGATTTCAACGATGGAAGGATTTTACAACTTCAAACTGTACGGTGGGATTAGGCTAAAACGCGGGTGAGATTCCGAATCTCCGGTCTCAATTGGACATAAGTAAGCTTGAGAAGTTTAGTTTAGTTGTTGGTGAACTTGCAGCTGTTCTCAATCTTGCCCAAGTCACTGCTTGATGTATTCCTCTCAGATCGCCCTCACGCTCGGATTGGGCCTCAGTAGCATCGCCGTCACAGATGCCACAGTGCCTCACATACGTACGCTGGGTGCGATTACGATATTGACTGACAATGACCTACAAGGTCGGTTTCCACGCGCGCCATTCTTTATAGCTAAAACAATCACTAACGAGGAGAAGCAAACCGTACTACTCGCACGACAAGCGCAATTCTTCTCGCGCCTTCAAAGTTCGAAACAGCAGCCAAGAGATGTGCAGCCTTAAACGAAAAGCTATGGTCTCCCTCGGACTCCAACTTCTCTCTTGGCTTGAACAATGCGCTCTCCTACACCGCGTACGTGAACGCGAACAACGGTTCCGTGTACTACTGGATTGACTCGCCGGATAATTCGACCTCTTGCAGGGCCATTACGGTTAACGGCACTGTTCTGCAGAAACCATGCTCAGAAGCCGGGCCCGGCTTGTGCACGAATTCCGGTCCCATCACTCAGGCTACGCAATCGTTCCCCAAACCCGAACTTCAAGTGACCGTGCAATCTGGCAACCAAAACTTCACTGGCTACCGCGACTTCAACACATTCCAGTTCAGAGGGGTCCGGTTTTCGCCAAAGGTTGAGCGATTCGATTATGCTTCTTTGTATGAGGGTTCTGGTGCCGTAGACGCGTTGAAATACGGCCCAGGATGTTTGCAAGCACCTGACCCACGATGGCCCGAGGTGGACGAAGACTGTCACTTCCTCAATGTTTGGACGCCATATTTATCTGCCAATCCATCTGAGTCTGCTCAGAGGAAGAAGCTCAAAGCCGTTATGATCTGGTTCACCGGAGGTGGTAACACTGCTGGGACAGGCGGCGACCTTGAAAAGGAGGGTGGCAATCTGGCTTCGAGAGGTGATGTGGTGGTTGTCAGTCCCAACTATCGTGTGGGCAACCTTGGATTTCTACCATTCAGAGATGGAAAGCACAATGGCAATTACGCCGTTTCAGACATGTTCACCGCATTGGAATGGACATACAAGAACATCGAGAACTTCGGCGGTGACCCCTCACGCATCACCATCTGGGGTGAAAGTGCAGGAGCAATCAACGTAAGAACCCTCCTCGCTATCCCACAAGCCGAGAAAATGATCGCGCGCGCCATCATGCAAAGTGGGCCCGCAGACATTGGATCAGCAGGTCGAGGAACGCGATATGAAACCGTCGCTGAAGCCTACGAACGCTTCACGAAATCCACACTCTCAGAAAGCGGCTGTGAAATCGGCGACGCCGAAAGCGAAGTTGCGTGTCTGAAGGCCTACAATGCGACGAAATGGTGGTCCGAGACCGGTCGTACGCCGCAAGCTATCAATGCACTTTTGGACAAGAAATACCTCTTCACCCGCGGCCTCCCGGTATCGGGACCCCTGGCCCATGCCCACAAAATCCCCGTCATATACGGCTACAATCGCGATGAATGGTCGTACCTATTCTCCGAAATGACGACGAATTTCACAAAGAACCTCGAAGAAAGCGAGGCCGTCATTGAATTCCCTCTCCTGCACCTAGCAAACTCTTCTTTTTCTCCAGAGCGCGATCCCAAGTGGTCAACATATACCGATGCAGAGAAAGAAAAGGCGGTCTACGACGCAACAGCGTACTTGTCAACCGCCGTCATCTTCAAATGCCTCACCCATGCATTCGCCTACTCGGCGGTCAAGAATGGCGTCTTCGACACCGTCTACGAGTACGAATTCAACAGGACGTACCAGCCCGCGCGATGGGAAGGCTTCTCGCGCACAGCCTGTGGCCGCGACGTCGCCAACCCGGATCAGCAAGACTACAACAAGTGCCATGCCGGTGAAGTCGTGTACAACTTCGGTAACGTGGCACAGCAAGGATGGGTCGATCGTGATGGGCTTGACGCGCCGTTTGCAGGGTTGGTGATTGACTACTGGAGCGCGTTCGCGAGGACGGGAACGATGGCGCCTGAGGAAGGATACCTTGAGGCGAGAGGATATGAGAGTAGCAAGAAGAAAATGGGGGAGGCGGGCGTTTGGACAGGGGATTCGGAGACCGCGATGAGGTTGCAGTGGACGGGAATTGGACATTTCCCGACGGAGACGTTCAAAATTGGGTGCGATGAGGCGGGCCTTCCGGAAGACTTTTACGAGAGTTTTGACTTTGAGTTGCATGAGTGATGGGCTTAGATGATGGAAAATAGAATAGTGGACAAGGCTCGTCTATTTGTATCGAATGATATAGCTTGAGGGGCTCAGATGATGGGTACCTGCTAGAGGTTTGTCTTGATTCATTCTTTCTAGCCTATATGACCAATCTTTTTGCGCTATGTTGTCCGTGGACGTAAGATGCGTATAATGCATCCAGGTAGAATCCGTTGAACATGCTCTCCATCTGGTGCATTCAATTCTTTGCGTACGGCATGAAGTAAATGCCTCTTCAATCTGATAATCCCCACCCTGCCGCAGCCAATTTTCTCTCCATCCTCATTTTCAAACAAATATCTATCTCTGACTGATAACACGGAAATGGTAGGCCCCAACCATCGATCACGCCAGAAAGTTCTCCAACTTCCCTTGATCTAAAATCTGTTCTTCAATCAACCTTCCCACCTCCTTTACCGTACCGTCTTCGCTCTTCTCAAACCGCGCTAAACAAGGTACGTTGTGCACATTCCACTTGATGCGGAAAACGTTGTTTGGTTCTTTCCATCCGCAGATGGGTAAATGTTAGTTATCAATTGAATAGATCATGACAAAAATGATTGATTTTCTTTGTAGGGATTGAGAGGGTGGTTGCATATCTTACTCAGGCTTTTGCCCAACCTCGACAACGCCCAACACGGGGGCATCCTCCTTCTCGAACGCAGCATTGATAACGGGCATGGCGGCGCGGACGTCGGGACACCATAGCACACCGGTCTCGGGGTGAATTGATGCGACGAAGGCGAGGTAGAATGGTTTTTTGTCTGGAAAGACGAGGTCTTGTGATGAGGCAGGGAGCGTGAAGAAGCGTGTGATCGGCATTTCGCGGCCCTTGTTTTACTCAAGGGCTTTTATTTTTTCCTCCGTAAATAACTCGTATTGTCGCCTTAAATGAGGGAGTTTCAATTTTTCCACGTCCTGGATTTTGTATTGGTTGTGTCCTGTTTAGTGGTTCACGGTGGCGTGTAATGATGATGTTGGTAAATTGAGTGCTATAGACACGCGGAGGAGGCTGGGGGGGATTTATTTTTCACGTAGGCGGGGTAGTTAGTCCGGGATGAATCTCCACCCATGGACACATCAGCATAGCGGCTATCTATCTATTTCATTGAATCTCGGAGTAACCTAGTGTCAAAGCCGTTAAGCGGGCTTGTGCTTTCGGGCGTGGTCCGATGTTAGGAACATTTGTGTAATATGACACCATTTGCGCATCGCATGGGCTCATGCGCACTGGCTAGGAACTTCTATTTCTTGTAGGTATCTCACTGTCAGTGGAGTAAATATAATTTGTTCAGGTAGGAGAGATTGGCTGTTATTAGGAGGGAAAATAGATCGCGAAGGCCCGAATCGCATTATCTGGCAACCTACTCTGCCTGCCAAGTGCCCTACATCAATTATGCATGTACATAGGTAGAGCAAACAGCCAGGTGGCAGCATCTTGAATGAACCCTTAGATGTATACATACTATAGGATCGAGACGATGATGTCTGCACATGTCAGAATCAGAACAACCAAATCTACACAAACTTGTAAAAATTCCATGTTAAATACGCAAAACCTTCTTTGGCCGCAAGGAGAGCTCAGAATCGCCTCACTAACATTTGACCGTTGGATACCAAAGACATCATGAAGGGTACATTTTTTTTTCAGACGATGCGACGATCCTAGCCAATTCCTAAGATTAAAAATCACACTCGCATCATAGATGTCAAAATGTGCTCTGCATAATGTGAGCGTTTAGATATACATATGTACATACATATGCATGTAGGTATGCGGCACATCTACTAAAATCACGTGAGTGGAGTCTACATATAAGCTGCACGTGTCACCGCGACTATTTACCTGAAAACGAAGTGTTCAATTCAACTGGGAAAACAAATTAATTAAATTTTGATGAATATGCATAAAAAGTGGATCTTGATTTCACGATATTTCTAATACTTGATGCAAACAATGTCCTCTTCTGATGGTAGCGGTGTTCTCGCAACATGGCCAATTGCTTTTTATACAGCCTCGCTTACACAGCTGGAGCGCCATAGTCATACCCTGACGGAAATATTTAAAAAAACAAAAAATCATTGGACATCAGGTCTTGGGGGCATACCTTGGCGAGTGGTTGTTGGACACGCGATGAAAATATATCATCAGGATGATCCCAAGGAGCTGGAGGACAGCCTGCAAGACGTTGGAGATAACCGAAATAACGGTGAATCCATAGCTTTCTGTGAACATACTTTAGTTAATGTTCGTCAGGGCTAGCCGCGATATCAACATAATTACCTGGGTGTAACATCTTGCAAACGAACGGCAGGTGGCACGAATGAACAATGAACAGATGAATTCTGCGATGATTTACCCACCTTCGCAAGAAGTATGTTCAACACGCTCTATAAATGTGACATTTATTGTTGCGCTCTTGCACTTCTGGGATTTGTTGCGCTCTTGCACTTCTGGGATTTGTTGCGCTCTTGCACTTCTGGGATTTGTTGCGCTCTTCTACTGCGGGGATTTGTTGCGGCCTCCTGCATCTCGGATTTGTTGCGCTCTCTCGCTAGAGGACTTGTTGCATAGCTCGTCCCTTTTCTGTAATACTAGCGAATGGCTCCCCAAGGGGGTTTGCTATTGGGCGAGCATTTGTTGCGCTGCGGTTTCTTTTCCAGGGCCACCCTCGTATTTATGCATCAGCCTCAACACATGGGCTCAGTTTCAACCAATGGACAGCCAGGTTGTCCATAAACACTCTTGCGTAGCCGCTCGTATCCTTGACCGACTGCTGACATTGGCCTCCTGCATTGGATACCGGCTTGCTTCATGTAGCCACAGCGTCACCTCAGCCTTGTGACACGCGAGGGCTTCTTACTCTATAATACTTCATCTGCCTCCTTGCAACCACCTCTTGCTCAGTGGAAGCCATATTACGCCGGCGGAACAGTCTCATAACTCTTTATCTTAACAATTTGTGGTGATTGATTATTTCGGAAGTGAAGTCGGCAAGACCATGGCCTACAGTCGCCCGCGTTCCAGCTCCCGGCATGGAATCAACACAACATGGAAGTCTGGAGGAGGCGTACAAAAGCGAAAGAAAGTTATAAAAGAGGATGGCCATCTTGGTCGCGGTAGGAAGAATACCTGGAATCTACCTTGGTTGAAAAAGTTGGTCGTACTTCGGTTATGTGGCCTCCATTTTAGCGAGATATTCGAAATACTGAGCATTTTAAGCCAAAACACTACCCCCCAGGTGTAAGTCTAGTACCAGCTGAATTAGACTCAAGATTGACGGTCGCAGTAAGCGAACTGCACAACATAGGATGCAATCGCTGTTTGGAAAAGAGTGGAAAACATTGTGTGCTTCCGATAGAGACACGACCAAAAGACGTTTGCAGTTCTTACTTGCGACAGAACACTCAAGAAAGAAACGTAAAAGATATGTATCTTACAAAGAGTCCCCTCAGAGTAGTGACCTACAGGCCCAAGAGACAGAAACCCCGGAAGCGGAAACTCCGGGAGTCGAGGCCCAAAAACAGCTGATTCCTCCCAGCCAGTCACTTCGGGAATTCGAGGCTCTTTTTACAGCAGAAAATGGAGAATCCCAGCTTTCGGGACTTGGAGACTCGTCACCTTATGATTCTTCGATACCAATAGATCCCAGGAATCAATTCGACGCTGCTTCTTTCATCTCCACAACTAGTACGTTCTCCAGAATATCGGATATTTTAAAAGATTATGGGCGTAGCGCATCGGAGCGATCCCTTATCAAACATGCCTTAAGCCTCCGCTACTCGCTAAGCTTAAGCTCACTCGCAACATCACTGAATCAATCTCTATCGGAGACGTCGTCGACTTCTCATAGAATCACAGATATCTCCACTCGAGCACATGCGGCGCAGGAGACTCATCATGCTACCCGATCTCGCCCCACTCCTCCCCTCATTCTTCAGCAACAAGCGACCATGCGGGCAGATAATCGGGCATTATTTGACCAATGCTGCTCCCAAGACCCGGAGTGCATTCATCAAAGGATTGCACGTTGCACGATAAATCCAAAAGAAGCGTTTGTTATTCCATATTGGTCGTTGAGAGATGGTTGCGATCCAGCCGGGCGAACTGAACTTTTCTTTGCAGCGGGTTTAGGCGCACCTTTGCATGTTCTTCTCGAATTGATTGACTACTTATCAACGTCGGTCAATGTATGGGATAAGGAGAATAGGACATTTTTGTTCTACCTTGACCCTCGAGGAGTTGCAAATACGGGCTGTGGGTGCCACTTGGGCCACGAAACGGCTCTCGCATGCCTTTTCGGGAAACTAAACGTTGTCGGATTCAATTTTGGTCATTTTGACAACGAAGGACGAACTTTCCTCGATTTTTTTTGCCTCTCCGAGCATTTCGAGCCGGAATTCTTATTTCATTTGCTTGAGAGGAACATCAAACTGGGTATCCCAGACCTAGGCCTCTGTCGCGACTCGTTTGGACTTTCTTTTGTTGATCGACTGTCTTCACCTCACCTTGAAAGATTTTTCTCATCTCCTCGAGTAAACAGGACCTTACCCATGTTTTCTTCGTCTCGAAATGGGCGCACGCAGGTTCACAACCTCCTGCTAGAGAGGTCCAAAGCTTCACAGCAGCAAAACGAAGATGAAGAGGTATTGTGGCTGGTTCGTACCTTGTATGAACAAGGTGCAAATATGGACCGTCCATCGGCATGCGGAACCACGCCACTTATTTTCGCTGCTAAGAATTCTTATCCAAATACGGTACATTTCCTACTCTCGGTGGTTGGCAGCTCGGCTACAACCACTGATTCAACAGGCCGCTCTGCTCAAGACTACACGATGCGGAATTTCAATGAAACCCGCAAATCGAAGGCTTGGGCTCCGTCTTTAGTGAATCCTTTAAAAACACTGATACATATTGCGGACTACAAGGTCGATCCTCGGTCACCGGATACCTCTTCAAAACGTCTCGTAGGGGCGTCTCGTTTGTGGCCGAGGGGAAAGGATCGTTCAATCAGGGAAATAACCGATTATTCAATTTTTGATCATCAGCCATCCCGTATGGTCACCGATAAGAATATGTCCTCAGAATTGTTCAAATCGATTATGAAGAGAGAAGACCTTTGGGTGTCCTTAGAAGATCCTTAGAAAACTAAAGATATTACTTGATCAATATAGACTTAGACTAACTTACAAATCTCCACTAGACGCATAATTGAGGGCCGCAAGAGTCACCCCTAATCAACAGGTCCCTCGTGGTATCCTTTTTACCTGTTCTCCCAGGCCAGCTTATCTGTATTTACGTACACGTGCATGCGGCTTAAGATGTCTATGTTCCTAGTGCACGCGACTCCTTCCTAAAACGGAAACCTCCGACAAAGTTCCGCACGATGTCGATTATGAGCTATATTTCCTTCTCCTCCTTTATTCCTATAATTTTATAATCTTCTTTCCAAATTTCTATCAGTTCTGCAGGACAGGGAAAAGAAAAGAGAAGGGGTTTCGTGCAACATCGCTATATGGGAGTTCTAAGGCTGTGAGTTGGCATGAAATCGTGGACCGCCTCGCTAACTCAAAGGCTTCCACCAGATACCACTTGTTGAGGGAACAAAAATCCTTTCGATTAGGCTACGATATAAATCATGTACCCACCCAGCTATCTCTCGTCACGCAATCTAGGTCAAAATTTTAAGAAAAGGCTTCACATCGTACCCTCGCATTGGGTATGCGGGCCAGTCAGAGCCGAACACAACACCATAGCCATTTCACATACTCGGAAATTGACTTTGCGAGGGCGTCGAATTTTGGAAAGTAGGACTCTCTTAAGAACAGATAGTGATACTATTTCTCAGCCCTTCAGTAGCTTCCACAAATGTCAATCCGCGTATACCGTAATTTCTCAGCCATAAGGAATATGCCGTTCGTCTTGGCTGTATTTCTAATACTACTAAACAGCCTTCAGACCTACTCTAACTACCTACAAGCAGGGGTTAGGGCCAATCAAAACATGCAACCAAGACCGACGGCGTATTCCTTATGACTGAGAAATTACGGTAGTACAAGACATCATGTTTATACGTATGTGGTTATTAATATTAATGCCACAAAAATCTCACATTAGGGCCCCAAGCTTTCCGCGCGAGAAAACCCAACAGCTTCCAGAAACCCTAGTCTAGTCTTTAATCTAGTGGGTATGCTTTACAAATTTGGCACGCTTTCTTCTTTAGTGGGATGGGGCCAAGACGGCGCTACGCTTAAATTACTCTATCAATTAATGTTTCCTCTCAGCTGCGCTGTTGGCTTCCTTTTCTGGGTAGGCTGTACTCGGCTCTTTCATCAAATCCAACCAGTTTAGCCCCCACCCAGGGCTGTCTAGATCTTTCACCGAGTACGATGTACATATGAGAGCTATACAGAAGGAGCCTACTGTTGCCGGTGAACTAACAATAGATAGTTCACCGGTGGGATAGGGTCGTCGGATGCATTTAAGAAAGAGCTGCTTCTCCCTCAATGCTCGTTGTAAGCTCTCAAACTCCGGAAAACGTCTTACATAGGTATCACCCGCTTACATTGAACATAAAATTGTCAACCGTCAACACCATGCGTTCTCTTGCCTTCGGTATCACTTTTCTACCCCTTCTTTCAGCTGCATGGCTAGTGGACCCTCCAACCACCGCGGCCCCCGATACCATCCAGGACTGTACATGGTGGGCAGTGGTCGAACCAGAGGAAAATACATGCCAATCATTGGTAAATGCATATCAGTTCTCCATGAGACTATTCAAACTATACGTATGAATCTCTACTCCAGGATGAATTCTTCATTCTAACGCGACGATCGAATAGAACCCAAGTACCGTGGACAACTGCAATCTTGTTGTCGGCAACTCGTACTGCATTGAACAGAGCTACACGACACCAGTAGATCCCCCTTCCAACGCCGAGATCCTTGGATACTGTCAGTCTAATGGATATTCGCTTGCGCAATATTGTGAGCGTTGCATGCCCGTCTGCACGAGGGAGCCACTGTGGTATGACAAGTGCTTTGACGATCTCTTCTTCAACATCAGGTACATTCAAAATGGCTGCGAGAGGAATGGCAATGAGGAGTGTGAGAAGTATGCGGTCGATTACTTGTGTAAACAGCAATAATGCATGAGTTACACGCATACAGACGGGGTGGCTTGCAGCATATTAGCGAACTGTAATCATTAATGAATAGTTCTTATCGATGTATCTTGTATCCACAGAGTTGGCTAGGGGCAACTCAGACGATATGACATTTAAGATGAAGACATCTCCACTTTTCCATTACGCTGATTGTGAGGCACTGATGAAGGCTATGGGTCAAACGTATATTTTTTTCGTTGTGTGAAGTAGCGTTAGGGCGGATGGTGAGCCCCATTTATGTTGGTTACCTCAAGATTATTGCGCTGTGTGAGGGATGTAGTTTGCTCTCGTATTTGCAATGAATTATATGGAATGAGATACATTGATGTGTGTTTCTGATTATTGCCGAACCTACTAATTAGTCTACTGTTTATGGACAGATCAATTAAGATGAAAACACATGGAGACAGCTATCGATCACAGCACTCAAAAGAAAAATCGAATCAATATGCAGGATAGTTCCAGATTGTCTACAGGGCGGTCAGATATTTTCGGTGGAAGGGGCACGCGACAGGCGGAGAGGGAAAACCAGTGAACTCTACGGATCGGAAAACGTTGTTCGCAGCCAGGGTCAAATGGGGCCCAAAATCCGCTGGAAGTCTCGTTACATCAAGCAAGAATGGTGCATTAATCACCATCGTTGATCAATGATGGATTAAGATGGAGAGACTTCTTCCGCGGATCTTGGTCTTCCCACAGATCCCCGTTGTTGTTGCTAGCCATGTATAGCCAATACAGTGTATTGATCATACATGTATCCATGAGGATCGTTGTGTAAATCACAGAGGTATTTACCTCCGTGACGTTCATCCCAGTGTCTTTCAAGGCATCCCACAGCCTTCGTCGTCCAGTGAACTTGTTCATATACGCTCTCAGGCTGTTAGTGAGAGTATATATACAATAGATGTTCAGACACCACTCTTCCGTCGGAGAGTTCGCCGTGCCTGCCTTCTTCACTAGCATTCCGGCCCACATATGCCCGGAGCTCACCTCGTCCAAATCCCGGTCGCCTGTCAATCCTGGCACTTCATTGAACGCGAAAAGAATCCCGCGGTTGACGGCTGCATGAGTTTTGGCAAACTGCAGCAAGTCTTTGATCGTGCCGAGCATATCGAGACAAAGGTGGCCCGTTAAGTTCTCGCACAACTTCCTGTCGTCATCGTCAAAGAAGCTGACGCCCTGGCCGAATATTTGGAAGGGACGTTCAGCTTCGCTGTTCTCCTGGAGCTTCTTTAGCAGTTCGCTTAGCTCTTTGGGTTGGAGAGAACGGCTGACTCGAATGTTGTCTATCGTCAGATATGGAACAGGAAGGGTTTCGTCAAGAGACCGATCCTTGTCTCTTATTCGTGGTGCCCATTTGAGCACAATCTTTGTTTCTTTTTTGTCTTTTGTTTCAGACATATTTTTTTTTCTTTGTATATTTGTAGGATTATAGTCAATATGATCCTTATGGTACCACTGCAGAATATAATCCGGTTTGTGGGGAGTAGTAAATATATATATACAAATATGATTATTGTGATGTTCATACACAATATCTGTGAGATTTAATCTTCTTTCATGAACATGGTTGCAATTGTGAGTGTAGCTGCACATTGTGCGTCTTAGTGATATTGTAATCACACAATGCAATGCCACGCATGTCAAAAGTGTGCATTGATGAATCATTGGTATAGGAATATGCCATGTCAAGCATTTTGAAATATCGGCGGAAAATATACAAGCTTGCGTGGTAAGAACCAGTGCGTGCTAGATTCTCACTTGGTTCCTCTAATTCTTAAAAATATATGTGCTTAGTGAGGTCTGAATAAAATCTAGTGTTGAAGATTTGACCCTCACGTAAAACACAGTCTCATCATGCCATTGCACAGAGTCGATCTTGATTCCCAGACTTCCAAGACTTAAATTCCACGTCTATTACTTGGTGGGTCTGCCTCGTGGAATTCCTAACGTGGGAATCGCTTGCGTATGTAAATTTTCAATCTGTGATGCTCATCTCTTTGTCACAGAGCACAATGTAAAATTGCAAGCCATGGTTCCTACCCGCTGCCCGACGTGCGCAGGAGCTTATTGGAACTCTCCGTGAGGGGAGCGCAGTTTAATGAACGGGATTGATAATCTCGTACAACGCGCGCATGTGTGCGTTCCGATGTTGTTGATGATGGACGAGTGGCGACTATTAGTCCTGTTCATGATATCTTGTGCCCTTCTATAGGATCTCTGATTTCTCTAGGGACCTTGATGCTCCTGGCGGGATGGCGGGGGTGATTTCTCTCATGGTGAAAATGATGAGTAACCAGAACGGGAACGAGCCAGTCACAATTGAAAATCAATGCTATATCACGTTGTATCAATTAACAGTGTGACTTAGTGTGGAGGGGAGGGTCAGCAGTATTCTGATATCGACATGCATTTTATATACAAATCAGGATTGTTCATTCCATTTGTCCTGAACTCTGGCAAATAAAAATGTAGTAGATATGAGACAGACTAGCTTGATACGTTGACCGGTACACGCATTTGTTGCCTGGAATTATTTGCTAGATCTTGATTGCTATTTCAGAGTACTATTTCGTACACGAAGCACAAACATTTTCAGTAACGCGAGTGGCCTGCGTGTTTGTCCTTCTGTTTTAGTCGACTCTCTTAGTCTAGATCTGACGCGATTGTAACACAATAATTTGAAAAAATAACATGCAGTTCTGCAGATGCTTTTGCTCAGTTTACAATGCGTGTACAATAGAGATCTTCTATTAATACCACCGCTTTCGCATTATTTTTAAGTAATACATGCAGATGGGGCGCACCTTGTTGGATGTGCACAACGCGGATCTATTAATCGTTTGTTACAAGAAACACGATCAAGGACAAAGATTAGGGCCCAAGTTCCTTAGGCTTAGATGCCTGGCGGTGACAAAGAAATACCGAGGTACCCAGCGTGAAAATGACACGAAGTTTGGTAGTCTCTCTCTGCACAAAATTGGGTTAAGAGTGAAAGAACAAACCCGAGAAAACTATTTGGGCGAGTTAGGGTAGGCTGCACTGCTACTCATGGATCAAACTCATGTGAGTGATGATCCTGCCACAGAAAGCTCGTACATATGTAGAATTTGTTAATCACCCCAAGAGGGCAATTCAACGAGCCGTAGTCATCACGCGGGCGAAAACTATAGTGGAATATGTAGATTAATGAAATTATTAACACTCCAAGAAGTATGCAAACTCTCTTGGAAGATCATAAACTCGATACATGAAAACATTTCAAGGCCCCTTTATGACCATCTTACACGCCTGAATCTTCCTGCTCAATGCTGTACAATTCCTGGTGGTTCTTCCATGCGGCACAGTTCTGCTCGAGACTGGAGGTATTGAGCAGGGGAGCAATCTCGTCATACCTCTCAATAAACTGCATAGCAAATCCCTCGCTAGTGTGCCATCCGATGTGGCAGTGCATCAACCAAGCACCCGGGTTGTCCGTCTCAAAAGCAAGGACCAAATGTCCAGATGCAGGAAGCATAGCTGTGTCTCTTCTAGGGGGGTTGCTGAGGTTCAGCGTAGTCGATGAAGTGTACTCTCCATCTCCCTGGGCAACAACAAAGAAATCGTGACCGTGAAGATGAATAGGATGCGGCACAGCCATAGTCGTAGCGATAACCACATACACCCACTCATTGGCGTTCGGGAGCTCGACAATTGCATCATCCTGCTCGAAACTTGTGGTACCAGCAACGATTTGCTCGAGAGTAGGGTTTTCCCATTCAACAACCATGGACGTGCTGTTCAGGTACCATCGGAACATATTGTTGGTATTCCTGCCCACAGTGACTGCCTCTTCCGCTGATATACCGGCAGTAGCGCCAACAGTCTTGGAAACATAAGGGACGAGGTTGGTGGTTTCATCATCACAGCTGTCAACATAGTCGTAGGCAGAGGTGCTTGGTTCCTGGGTGGAGCCCTCGTAGTAGATAATACCCTTGATATCGTCCTCGTTGGCATTTTCGGAGCAGGCTGATTGAGGAATAGCGCGCATCCAGAAGCTGTCAGCCGTGGCCTCTTGGTTGGCAGTCACGATAACGTCGTAACGCTGTCCCATGCCAAGATTGATAACAGTAGCTTCGTATGGCTCGATTGGCACCAGGTCGGAAGCGATAACAGTCATTGTGTGGTTGTCAATCATGAACTTGAAGTGTGTGTCAACTGCGCCGTTGATAAGACGAAGACGGTAGGACGTGCTAGCAGTAAACGTTGTGTTGTAGCGGGAACCGCCGTTTTCGTATGTGTTTGTACCGTTAATCAGGCCGTTATCCAAGGTGGGTGGGCCAACGGCTTGTGCGGCGGTGTAGAGCTCGTCAACTGTCTACTCATAGGTTAGCAGCTTAACCAACATTGGAAAATGCGTGTAGCATTGTACTCACCTGATGGTCCCAGTCGTTGAGGAAAAGCATACCAAGGTCCTCGTCATAATTGGCAGTCGCAGGCCCATTAATAACAATACCTCCAAAGACGCCCTGCCACGCTTGTAAAGCGAAGTGTGAGTGATACCACGTGCTGCCGTACTGGGTTGCCCTCCACTCGTAAGTGATGGTCTCACCAGGAGCAGTGGGACACTGGGTGATGGAAGCGACGCCATCGTTTTGCACCGTGTAGTTTTGTCTTATGCCGTGGAAGTGGAAACTGGTGCCGTTGTGCGAAGTAGTCAACGAATTGGTGAGATGGACCTTGACGGTGTCACCCCAGTCTGCGAATAGCGTTGGGCCCGGAATGGAACCATTGACAGCCATTGCCGAGCGGGAAACACCATCAGGTGAGACGGTAACGTCAGTGATCTCGAGCCAGTATTCTCGGGTCACTCCAGTGTCGGGGACTTCATTCATGAAGTCTGTGTCGATGGAGTAATCGCACCATTGGGAGCGGGTAGATGCTGTATTTCCAGCACACGCTTCAGCTCGCGCTATCCTCGGGTTAGCTCATCAAAACTTTTCATGATTTAGACCTGGGGAATCACAGAGAATTGTACTGACCTTGAAATGAATGGGACGGGGCTGAGGCGGCAAGCCCCACCAAAGCTGTCGAAGCAGCCACGAAGCTTTGAAGATGCATTGATTCAACGATGGAGGTAGCAGTAAATGCAGACGTATTAATATAGGGACAATTGAGGGTGCAAAGACAAACTCCAAAAGCAGAGTCAACAATCGGTCGAGTTAACAAAAAGAAACTGAGCGAGAGGAAAGAACCGAAAGGCTCAAGATTAAACGAATGAAGGTGTAGAACCAAAGTTCGTGGCCTACGATCAATGGCAACCTTTCACTCTTTATGTGTTTTTTTCTATCCCTCCGTCTCCATCGCTGATGCCAATGGCGAGGATTGACCACCTTCGAGCATGACGAACTAGGAACACGCGTCCGAATAAAAGCCGTGTGTCGTACGCTTTCCAACATCTAAGGAATGTCTCGATATCAAGCCGAATCCGCTCGTGCACCGCCTCACAGTATTAGTCTTCTCCACCTCCTTTGTGATAGCTTTGCTTCAGTCTGAGTAATGATTCCTAGCAGTAGTGCTAATGGCAGTTTTTCGTTAACGTCAAGATTCAAAAAATCTGTTGGAAAAGCAACAACGGTACTAGCCCAGTAGCAAGGGTTACGTCTTGCAGTCGTATATGCAACCAAAAGGGGGTGGAAGTTACCATTTTGGATGTTTTTCTCTCTCTCCGTTAATGCAACCATAAAGATATCACGTCTGATACAGGTTAGAGGCGTCACAGTTTCTGCACGCCAAGCATTGCCAAGAGCTATCGTGAGATGGATCTCACTCGAAGGGATCGCGAAGATAGGAGAAAACACAGATCTGTGGGCCTTTCGGCCCCGGCCCGATACTAAAATTGCCGAGGTGCTTGCGTCATGCTATAACTAGTATGCCATGTGCACTGGGCAGTGACTTGCATAACACACTAACTCACACTGCCCCTTACGTTGCCCTGATTATTGTGGGTAGTCCGCCGGGAACACCAACAAAAAAAAAATTCCTCAAAGGGTGGGGAGTACGCGTCCGCGTATCGTATTATGGCTGGGTTGGTAGCGGAAATGGTACCGCATCCGTAGTCAACGCACCGATGCCAACAACAACAGGGGTTTTTCCAATACAGCAGCGGAGCGCCACGATAATCCTTACTACCAGTCCCCATCCTAATTTCGATGTCGCGAATCTTGCGAAAACGCATTACGTGCCTGCAGGTGACGTGGTGAATTCACCGAGCAGTTTAGTGTAGTTGCACCCTGAGGCAGTACTGCCCCAGAGGCTTGTATAAGAACTGGCAGACTCCTGCAGACTGACCACTGGTACCTTTCGGTTCACCTACATTAACTAGGACCTCACTTTCGCTATCTTAATTATCTCAGTCACTCGTTTAATATGTTTTCTATACTTCACGCTACAGTCCTGACGGCACTTCTGCCAACGGCTGTCTTTTGCGCACCGCAGAAACGCGCGACCTCTGCTCCCCAGGAACCATTCGAGCTATTCGCATATGGCACGGATATAGGTGGCATGCCACTGTTCTTCGATAAAGGTGGGGACGACGTGTACAAATAAGCGTTTTTTCAGTCTTCCAACTGACCGTGAGAAGGTCTCGCTTTCGCAGGGAACCCAGACAAATCCAATGACTCCAACGCAGCAGTAGTCAGCTGTAAGTTGTTCGCCTGCTTGTACATGTCAATTGTTAACACGAATTAGTCGTCACTGGCAATGATAACGCCTGGATTGGCTCCCCCGTCAACAAGACCACCGATTGGGCAGACTTCACGCTCTTCGTACCCACCAATGCAACCCAAGACACGCGCGTCGGGTTCCTCCCTCCCAGCAACGGCGGAAATTCAACTATCAAAACTACCGGCTTTTCCTTCTACGGCAACACTGCTATGCTGATCGAATCCGATGGCAGCATCGAGACGCTCTTCACGGGTTTGCGCATCAACGCGGACATACTCCAGATTTACTGGAACGACACAAGAGCAGGGCAGGTGCCGATTACGCTGAGGAGTATTGCTCCGTCTATCCCACCCCCGGGCATTCCAGCCACTCCGCTCCAGCCAGCGAACCCGGTGGGTTCAGCAAATCCGAGGGGCTCAGTAAGGTAGACAAGGTTTCCAGCCTGTGCGAGGGTGAGGGAGGTTAACGTCAGACTTTCCATGTGTTCATCATGTGATTTATGTTTGGTCTAGTTTGACGATAGGTGCATGTATTGCGCATTAGACTCATAGCATTAATAAAACCTTGTACGTTTGAATAAGAAGTTCTTATGTGGTGAGGGTGTCCAGGTTAAGCATGGGGAACTTGAACACAGTTCAGGTTAGCCGCATCTACGATCGGTCTAAACATAAACCCTTCTCGTCTTCCTCATGGCCTTGAATTAATTATTGCGCGCACTAGCAGACTACGAAATCCTTTTTCCACCGGGAGAGGTAACGCAGAGGATTTGAAACCGCGGCACTCACCCGCAGCCACTCGGCAATGAACTGACAGGGTTTTCTTTAGCCATCTGCCGTACGCATGCCAATTTACGCGATGTGTAGATTGTGGGGAAGGGCCATGTGCCGTCAGCTGCACGCTGCACCCCAGTCTTGGTTGTTTAGTCTTTACAAGCTTTCGCTAAATTAACCCTCCGATCGAGACTTGGCTTGCTTTCGCGATATGAGGTTGCCCTTGCAAGAAGAATGATACGTTCATACACTAGCGGATAAATTCCTGAAGAACTGGATGTATTGGGTAGACCAAGGCCGGTTGTGAAATGGGTTTTGTTTAAAGAATATTTGGGTAGGGCTTGGCTGGGTGTGCTGGTAGGCAGTGACGATCTGTATAAAGCTCAAGCCCACCACCCGTCATCTCTAACAGGACAGCAAAAAATCAATCGTACAAACCGAGAGAAGAAACCAGACGAACCATGGTCGCACTTACTTCCATCCTCGCTACGGCTTTGGCCATCGTGCCCAGCACACTCTCCGCTCCCAGTGGTCTTACAGAGGCCAACTACAACTCGGCCCACACCGACCTCGTTACACGACAAAACTCTCCATGGCAATGGTGGACTGAAGGTTCAGGACAGTTCAACTGCCAACAGCAGGGAGGTGGAAAGTACTCCTGCTCATGGAATGGTCAACCTGGTGGCGGTATGGTAGCCGGCTCTGGCTGGGGAGCTGGACGGAAGTATGCACACTCCACCCCTCTGTCCCACCAGTTGATTGCGTGTGATTTAATATCATTGCTTTTTATTCGCTGGTCATCCAACAGAAACTAATGGTGGAAAATCAGGACAGTCAAGTATTCAGGCCAGTACAATGCCAAGGGGCCAGGTTATCTCTCACTCTACGGCTGGACACGAAATCCGTTAGTAGAATACTACATCGTCGAGGCAAGCGCTTTGCTTGCGCCAGGTGAACCATGGACTTGGCGTAGCAACTTCACTTCTGATGGCGCCAGTTACGCCTTTTATACGGCACAACGTGTAAACAAGCCGTCGATTGAAGGCACTAGGACCTTCACACAGCACTTCTCCGTGAGAACCGATGCTGAGACGCGTATTGGCGCGGTCAGCGGTACCATCACAACCGGCAACCATTTCGATGCGTGGAGCAAGGCTGGATATCGGCTTGGGAATTTTGAGCAGAATATGTTTATGGTGACCGAGGCTTTTGCCAATGGCACGAAGTTGCCCAGTGGAACTAGCACTATTCAAGTCAGTTAGACGATCTGTATCTTCATGTTCTGTATATAGTCTGGTCCAACAATACATTCTCTAGAAAGAAGTTGATGTCGCAATACAAGGAGTGACTGCATATAGTGGAACATACCTTTTGACATACACCACCTCTTCGAGTTGGCAATTTCTCTCGCATTTAGACAAATAGCACGAACTTCGCAGATGGTTCTTGAGCACTCGAGACATTTGGTTTTGAGTGGCTAAACAATTAGTTCCATGCCTCCACTAATATTCATGGTATGTGATAGCGGATAAACTCACCATATTACATTGTTGTTCAACATTTCCTGCTTTTCAATTTTTGGCCAATAGAGTCCAAGTATTCCAAAATCGATTTGCATAACGATGACGCGTCTTCGACTCAGATTCTGTCTGCTTAACGGCATCTGGACATCAGAGTGAAATAGTCGCACCTTTTGTTGGGCGAGGCGGACGCTCCATATACAGTGCGGCAATAGCACTCTCGACATGGTCCTAGGTCTCATTCAAGGTGCGATTTCGATTTTACGGACAGTTTCGAGTTTTGACATGTAGTCTACTCACGTCGAAACACTCTAACTTGCTATTCAGCCTAGTTTTTTAGAGTTATCCCGTGAGTTGTCATGGGATATAGAATAATCTGTTCTCCCTGAGATGTGCCACGATAATGGGGTTGAGGATGCTGTCAACTTTGTCGGACATGCTGTGTGACAAATTTCTCCCAAACCCGCGGGTTTTGACAAAGCTGGCACGCAGGAAAGCGCTGGCTGGAGCACCAGTATTGGGGATTGCCCATTACTTGCTGTCACAACCATCATCGCCTGCATCCACTCCGTGAGCGTTATCGCCAGAACAGGGAAAGCGAATCCTTGCTATGACCGTTCTGAGATAAAGTATTGCTGCATTCCACAATACCAGTCACTTGAATCCAGACTGAAAAGAACACGCGAAATGCTTTCCAACCTTCCAAGCTTTTTGACGATCACTGCTGCAATAAACCTGAAGTGGCGAGCCATTCTCGGCTGATTACCATTGCATCAGCAGAGAGCAGCCGCATTAGAAGGAAGCGAGAGGCTCCGGCAGAGTAAACAGGCGAATGCTCACGCTTTGACAAAAGCAAAGGTAGGTATTGAACTGAGGGAAAACGAGGAGAGATGATACTATAACAAAAAGGAAGAAGAGGAAGAGAAAGAAGGAGAAATGAATTAATGGCAACGGAACAGTAAAAGGAAAAGATCAAATAAGCAAATCTGCGGGGACTAACATCAGGAAGAAGAGCACTATGCAGTAAAAGAAGTGGGAGATGAGAAACACGAAACGTCAAAATGCAATCATGCAGTAAAATATAGATGAAAGCTCCTCCGTCCGAGAATATGCCGAAACACATATTCAACGGATAAGACCCCAAGCAGACAGACACAAAAGGTGAAAAGGGGCAGAAGTAAAACAGTAACGGCAGAAAATCAGAAAATAAAAGGGTATGCGTGGAGAAATAAGTAAAGAGAGGAATATTAAGCAACAAGAAACATAGTAAAAGCTAAAAGAATCAAAGTAGTAAGAATAGCAGCGCGAGAAATAGCAGCAACAAATAGTAGTGAAAAAGGTAGTAACACATAGCTATAAAAATATAATAATAACAAAAACTAGCAGTAAAAACAAAGTAGAGTAGTAATACTCGTAGGTTAGGAATAAAGCAAAGATAGAAGGATAATATAAAAAAAGAGTAAGGAAGCAAGAAGCAAGAAGCAAGAAGTAAGAGAGTAGAGAGTAGAGAGCAA
This sequence comes from Periconia sp. R9002, assembly GCA_023627715.1. Classification (NCBI taxonomy): domain Eukaryota; kingdom Fungi; phylum Ascomycota; class Dothideomycetes; order Pleosporales; family Periconiaceae; genus Periconia; species Periconia sp. R9002. The sequence continues at coordinate 150,982 of JAMAHW010000061.1, read as the reverse complement.
GAAAGAAAAGAAGAAAGAGGAAAAGACGTAACGACGTAGAGAACGTTACATTAAAAAGTTAAACCAAAAAAATAAGGCAGTTAAAGCATACAAACAAGCAGTAGAACGTGCAACACACCTATACAACGCGCAAAGAGCAATAACCCCAACAACAAAGCAACGCCAAAAAAATTAACAATTCAAACAGACAAATGAACACACTACTCCTTACACCCCTCAACGCAAGCAAGCAAGCAAGCAGTGCGCAACATCAACATCAACAAAAAGCACATAGCATAACACCACACAACATAACGCACAAAGAGCGCATATGCGGAACAACCAATAGTCATTCCTTACTACGACGCCTAATCCCTAGGAAAAGGGTACTACTACATACGTGTCCCCAAAAGTCAAAAAGTCAAAAACCCAATCTGCGAAAAGGACTGAAAAAACGCCAACAACGCTTCGCTAGATGGCGAGAGTGGGGAAGTAGGGAAAGAAGGGGGGCAAGGGGTGGGGGGGACGATATACAAACGAAGAAACAACCATAAGTAGATGAAGGAGACCTCCTTCCTCTTCCTAGTCCGTCATCGCACAAACAAAACAAGAGGGACTGTGTTGCGTGCGTACATTCTGCTCCCCTCTTCTCCTTCCTTCCTTCCTCCTCCTTGGTGCTGCACACGCTTTCGCGCGGTAGACTGCACTTTCTTCCTCTCTCTCTCTCCTCTCCTCTTCTTTCTTCTCTCATTCGTCCAATGTGTGTATGTGTATTACCACGTGCGCCAAAGGAAGCCAGACTCCGAATTGTGAAAGTAGGTAGAAGTAAAGGAAACACCAAACCACATCTCTGCACACACGGGGTGAACCGTGTGTGGAGATGGGAGAGTGTTGAAAGAGGAGATGAGCGTAGCGTTTTCGTTGGTGTTGGTGGTGATGATGGTGCAGCGAGTGCGTGCGTGTGTGCATGCTTGCCATCCTTGTCTTTTATGGAATCGCAACCGAAGATCGAAAGCGAGCGAGCGTGTCGTGTCGAGCCGAGCAGAACGGGGGTGGTGAGGGCACCACCGTGTTGCCGTGCGTGCGTTGCTGGTACGTTGCCGTGCTTGTGCTGCCTTGAGTCTCCGGGGGGTTCTGACTTGACTTTTCCCCTCCCCATTGGTGGATTGCCTTTTGGAGAAACATGTTAGATGGAACGCAGTATATGCAGAGTGGAAGGATGCATACTTGTAGAAGCGTCGTAGAAAGTAGTGTGGTTTGGGCTTCTGTGCTTTGTAGATATTCCTCGCGCGTGTGTACATGCCTGGATCGCCGGGGCTTGACTGGAACCTTGACCGAAAGAACTTTGCGGTGTTCTTTGGTTTGGGGTTCTGTCGGCGATGGTTTTGAGTGTTGCCTTCATGGAATTGGTTTGTGGGTGGGTCAGGGCTTCCACGAGACACGAGGAATATCTACATTGCAGCGGAAGCGCAAACCAGTTTCTTGGTCCTCAAGTTTCCACTGGGTGCGATTCCATTGTGAAAACTTGCTATATCCTCTCCAAGCATTTTGCGAGAAGGCCGTAGAGCGTCGGAAACGTTAGCGAGAAGGGAAATGGTGGTTATTGTCGAAAACTATCCCAGGGCCAGAAACAGTTTGAAAAAGGGGTGGGTTCGATACTGATCAAGATTGTTGTCTAGATACGAAAAGTGGATCAAGAGATGTGTGACTGAGGAAAGTGAGGAAAGAAGAAGAGGGGGAGTGTCAGGCAGACGAGTTAAGTACCTTAGGCGAGCGAGATCGAGCGACCGAGGACATCGGTGAGACTGCCTACCCTAGTCTCTTCCCTTACACCACGCCATTCTCCAAATAGCATTCAGCTCTGTGCACTAAGGTCTGTGCCGTGTTTCTGCAAAGCTGCGCCTCCCACAATATCAACACCATCGCCCTTTTTGGCCAAACCCTTCGACCGCCCTTATTCTCAGTGGGCTTTGAAGCCAATCAAAGATGTGAATTGGTGCTTTGTAAGGAATGGAGATGGGTAAGCTACCGTTCAATCCTCCTAGCGAAGCCTTGACCGCACCCTCTTTTTTCGCTTGTACGGGCGATACTCGCGAGCATGGAGGGGTGGGTGAGTAGCCTCTTGGATCAGCATCACTTGGTCTACGTAAGCTTTTTACTTTTTGCTTAAATGGGTGTGTGCTTGATGATGTATGATGCATGGTCTTTGGGATGATGAGGTGCACAGTAAAATCCATTTCATCAGTGTGCTTGTTATGAGGATTTACCTAGGTAGGTACTCAAATTCACGGCTAGCACAACGGTGTCCATTGAACTTTCCCAGCCAAGCTGAAAGTGCAAGTGGTTTCGGACTTTCTCTCGTATTGCACGTAGGCACGCATGCACGCCTATGGATCCAGGCGTCCTGCCGAGAAAAATCTTGCTGCATCAAAAATTGATGATCAGTTGCTGAGCTCGTAGATGGATCACTCCGCACTGCTGCATAGAGCGAGGCGCAATGGTGGGTTTGGGTGGGTGGCATGGCATGCTAGCCATCACTCCGCCGCAGACGCGCGCACACTTTGGTTACAATTATAGAAAATGACTTTGAGATGAAACTGCTCTTCTCCACAAACAAATTATACAAAAAATTTATTTCGATGACGACATGAGAGTGGACGAGAAAAGTGAGGACATCTGGATGGTAGAAAGGGTGTTCCGCTTGCATCCTCTGCTCCTTTGCTCACCGCACCGCACTGCAACACAGCCATGCGGAAAATATGCAGCTTACCCACACTGCTTTTGTGTGCGAAATCGAACCAATCACCTCCCCATGTGAAAGACTGACATGCTCTGGCGAGAACTCGTCTCTCAAACATTCTGCCCCCTCTTCTGAAACACAAAAAAAAGATGTGATGGTGGTGGTGGGTGTCGAAACGAACGAGGCGCAACCAAATGGGCTGATTGATTCCGTCATCCTACCCGCAAGCCCTGCCATTTGCACTCAACCTGCTTCTGCGCATCTCTCACATACATCCCCAAGGCCACGCGTTCCCAGTGGCTGTTGCCAGCCTTTTTCTCCAAAATCAAGAGGTGCTGGTCTACCTTCACCACGCCTCGCGGGGAGTTGGTGATGTCACTCTCCTCTCCGCGAGTCCTCGACACGGTGCGGCAGAAATGGACCGCAAGAAGTGGGTTCTGCGGCTCAAACGCTCGTGCCGTAGTTCGCTCAGCCTCCAGCGTGATGAATTTTCCGTTTTCGCACCGTAGGCGAATATCTATCGTAGGCCCTTCTCTCTCGCGTACGTACACAGCTGGCGTCACGTACGCTTCGAGCTGCAATATCCCACTCGACATGTCAAACGTCGAAACTTCATGATACCTCTCCTGGAATCTCGCCCAATCAAGAACTGTCCCATCGCGCAGTTCGACTTTGACTTTAATCGCTCGCTCATTGACTCTGGGATCAAGCGGTCGCTCGATTTTACGAGGAATGCGACGGGGGCTATCCCCCGCACTGCCGCCGCCGCTGCCGCCGGAGCCTAAGTACGCCGCTGGCCACACACACTCCCCGAACCACCCTGTCCACGACCAACTGGGAAACCCTTCGCGTCGCGCCCCAGGAACCTTCAACGACCACTGCAGGCTCTCTGCGAAGAGCGGGATTTTGTATTTTGAGCCCGGTTCCGGCGCAACGGTTTCGTTGGGGGAATGTTGTGAGGTAGCTGGGTATGCGATGCCGTAAAAATGTCGGATGGAGTTCCTGTTGCGCTCGAAGTGCCGGAAGATTCCTAGCATCCCGTTTAAAATGTCGATTTGGTGGGTGAGGTTGCGAGTAGAATATTCCATGATGCGGCTGTAACAGTCCCGCGGATCAACGCCGCAGCCGTCGAGCGGGAATATGCCCATGATTGGCGCGACGCGAAAGCGCGAGTGTAAGCATGGATCTTCGCGGTGGTGCATTGCTCTCCAGGTTTCAAGGGAGAGAGACAGGAGCTCGGTGCTATACATACCACGGCACTCGAAATAGAGTTGAGTGGGTGTGAAGATAAGACGGCGCGTGGAGAGCAGGCCTTCTTGGAAGGTCCAGGCTCGCGACATCCATTTGCTGGTTTGGGAGGTGAGGTTGGGCGTGCTGGTTAGAGGTGATAGTGTTTGATCGTTAATTGTTACGGAGGGGGTTGGAGGACGGAGGCGTGTACTCACGCCTGGGAGGCCATGATTTGCGTTCACACCCGCGGCGGCGATGAGCGTCACAGCGGCTTGTTTGTAGATAGAGTCCATTTGTTGGAGTTGGGTTTGGAACTCGGGTTGGCTGGTTTGGTCAAGGCAGTACTGATCGATCCATAATCGCGAGTAACCTAACTGCCGTGCTGCTAAGATTGCGTCTTGGATTGTCTGTGGATACGACGATGAATGCTGTTTGGATGTCGTGCTCTCCTGACCCCATACATAACTAAGGGCAACATATTCTTCGTCGTCTTCAGCTCTTTTGATTTCTCCGGTGTAGCAATCGATCAACCGTAGATTGCCCACTTTGTTGCGGCTGTTTCCGGCACAGTGGTTCCCGTGCAGGTGAGCGCAGGTATCGATCCATTCCCGGGCTTGCTCGAAATCGATCAGCGGCTCAATCTCTTTCCTCCATTTTGGTGGTTGCTCTGCAGGGTGAAGAGTGAGGTATGGGATGCCTTTCGGAGAAGGGCCACTACTCGATATTGACAGAACTAATAGCCTGGTTTCGAGGAGCTGCACCAATCTCTCGGTATCTCGGGATTTTACCGAGTAAAGGTAGTACCGATTCGAAGGCTCCGACACAAGTTCTGGCGGAAGCAGATTAAATAGGAAATTGCAAAGAATGCATCTGTCCGCGGCCCAGTCCTGGATAGTCCCTAAAGATTCAGGTTCTCCTCCAGTGGAAGTCCATAGTTTATTAATTTTGAGGCTTTCGCACCGGGAACATAATCCGGTTGGTCGATTTTCCCCAGACTTGAAGTGGTCGGCAATAACGTGATCAATCATCGTCTGCTTCCAAATTGCGCACTTGACGAGGTAGCTGTCCTGCCGTGAACGCTATCTGAAAGGGCTGACTCCAATACGCTGGTAGGTAGTTCACTTAAGTTTAATCAGAAAGGAGATATACAGTGTGATATAATTTTGGTGAGGGTATTTACGCGCTATAACGGCTTGGAGGGGTATTCGAGGAGTGCCCAGTAGCCGTAACCTAGGAGAAAGATATGGGCTGGTAGTTGTGGGGAACATGCGGCAGTGGCGTTCCTTAATCAAGACACAGTCAAATCACTTTGACAGGCAGGTATGGTCTGAGGGCTGACAACATTGAAAGCGATAGATGAGGACTTTTTGGAGAAATCGAATCATCACGTGTGTAATAATTGTAATTTATATCTTCGCGACCGCACATTACGCAACCGAGAAGAGATGATAGGTTGAATCAATACCACTCTAAGCCTAAACGAAAACTACCATACACATAAACTCACTACATTTAAAAAGAAGGGAGAGGACTTCAGGATACATGACCAGTCCCAGATCACCTGATTTATTCTGATATAATGATAGGAATCTCTGATGCTCCACCTCACGTATACCAGGTGGGTTCCGGGACCTCTCCCAGCAACTGAAACCTTCCCAACTCACGATTCTTATACGCAACAGGATCATGCAGCGTATGCGTCCTCACATCCCTGAAAAATCGATCTAGTCCTACTTTTGAGCTCGTCGCTTTGGAACCGGTGACTTCAAACACTCCAGCCGTGACGCGCAGGCCCGTGTCGGTCGTCACGACTTTGGTACTGGCCACCCATTCTGCGACCTCTCCGCGCTCCTGCGCAGTGAGCTTCGCCCGGGTGGCAGTGTCGCCAGAGTAAGTGGAGTAGATGGTGTTGATTTCTAGCCCGGAGCGATCGGCGAGGGCGACGGCTGCGCGGAGATGTGCGTGATAGTTCCCGTAGGTCGAGAGGATGTAGAATTCGTCGGTTGCTCGGTCCTTATTCTTCGCTATGTGTGAGCTTTTTGTCTCTTTTGAGTGGATTTGTCTTGTTGGTACTTACATCGCCTCCGAAGGGCCAAGCTCGTGTGTTTTTGACGGTGTATTTCGACGCATAGTCGAGTGCCCCGAGGGCAATTCCCAGGTAAAAATTGCTAAACACCAACTGGATAGTAGGAAGGAGTAGTGAGGCAAACGGAATCTTGAGGACCGCTGGATCAGGTTTCTTAGATTCAGGATGCCATCCCAACGCATCCTTCCACGAAACTTCGACGTTTTCAATCTTCACGCTTCCAGACTCGGTAAGTCGCAGCCCGATGTTATTCCAATTGTGCGCGAATGTAATGCCTGGTTGGCGTGTCTCGGCAAATGCGAAGATGTGGTCTTCTGTGCCTTCTAAAACGCCTTCGAGAACAGTCAGGTCCGACACCACTCCGCCGGTGTTGAAATGCTTGAAACCATTGAAGATAATTTTGTCGCCGGATGATTGGATCTTGAGATCGCTATCGCGTGGATTTACCGCGCCGCCGATGAAGTAGTTGTTCTCTATGATGAGTTTCTGGTATCGCTCGGCTTGCTCTGGTGAGCCGACGACATTTGCAGTGGTGGACCAGAGAAGATGGTAGCCTAGAAGCATACCAATGGACCTATCGATCTGTCTTAGAATGCTGAATTCAAAACCATGATGTCTTCTAATCATACCCGTCTGCTTCGGCCACCTTTCGGATCGCTTTGTAGCCAACGCTCCATGGCTGCTCGCCTCCTCCGTATTTTTTCGGACCTAGGACTTTCAACAAGCCAGAATGCTTAAGCAGTGCCACCTCGGCAAGAGGAGATTTATTTTCTTGATCGCGCTGTACCGCGTCTACTGAGAGTACATCTGCGACTTCCTGAGCGCGCTTCAGCCACCCGGCCTCATCTTGCGGCAAGCTTGACCATTTGGAGGCATATTCTTGATACACAGCAGGGTCTCCTGGAATTGCTGGTCAGCTTGTACATTAAAATTGGGTACATGGCGAAGGTGCGACAGTCTGACTTACGGGAAGACACTGACGTTCCGTTGGTTTGTGAGCTGTCGGTCATTGTGTATATCTTCAACGTGGTACGAATTGAACTATGTTGTGAAAGCGGCAATTAAAGTATCAAGTCATGATTGAATTTATGTACACGCATAGAAACCACTCAACAATAACACGACTCGCATGACCCCAGCGCAAATCATCGAGCTCCATAATGGCGTGCTATCGGGCGCAGATCTCAGTTACTATCAATACCAAAGTTGAGTGGTCAGCTATTGCAACTCGGCTTGATGTCGCAATGACAGAGCTAAAGAGCGTGATTAGCCATCCCCACCTAGCACCTCCACATTCTCTGCAAACCACGCACTTCACAACTGCCCATTCCAATCACATCATCAAACGATGTTTCGTATTTCTTTGATTTTCCATCCCCGCTCTCCAATAGCCATAGCCACGCAAGCCCGGCCCAGCGGATGATGGAACTTTAATCACGCTTGCGAGTTTTCGCAAAGTATCGCGAAGTGTCGCCAAGTGGGAGCTCGACGATCGAGTCTTTGAGGAGCAGATGGAATGTGAGGTACCTTGTCAACATGTCAGTTTCATATTAGTGCCGCGATTTATGAGATCTTACCATCCGACCAACCCAGCAATGAAGCAGAACACTCCACCTGCCTTCTTCAATCCCACAGCAGACTCGTGGTGCCCATCTGCCTCTGCAAAGTAACTAGAAGCGACAAACAGAAAGCCCAGGTCCACGGTAAAGAAGATTGCGATGTAGACGAGGTTCGTGGGCAGTGACGCGATGAGGAAGGTAAGAACAAATACGGTCCACACTGTCGCACTGTTATCAATGCCTTCTTTCTCCTCGCACAAAACAGGGCCGATAAATGCGACTTACATATCATGAAAAACCCAAGCGCATTGTTCAATTGCACCGTGTCGTCTCCATACGCCGCCTGAATCCCAAAAGAAGGGGTGAGGATAGCAGCATAGCCAGCGTAGAATAGTCCTTTTCATTTGATTAGCATTGTGAAAAATTACGTATGATCCAACCCCCATCCATCCACATTGCCAAAAGAACTCGAAACAACTCACCGAAAGCGCTGAAAACCGTATACGCGAACCCGTTGCCGACAGAAAGTTCCCACTGCGCCGTGATCACAAGTCCGAACGCTGCGGCGAAGAAGAAGTTGGCGACGTAGACGTTCGTGGTTGTCACGCCTCGCCATTCCATCAAGCTGAGGGAGAGGGTAGTCAAAGTTGTTCCAAAGACTCCGATTGCGAGCGCAGTCTATACATACGTCAGTCCTCTGGTTACTGCGTTGGGCATGATCGAGGAGATGCGATAACTTACCCCAGCTCCCAGGGTTTTTGGAGGTGCTGCTGCAACCGTGGGTGTGCCGTGAACTGCGGTGTTCGCGGGTTGTTTCTCAACATCGTTATAGTTTGAGAAAGACTGCCCAGTTGGCGTTTCGACAATTTTATCCTTGATAGATGTACCTGACATCTTGATGATCACTGGTGATTTGAACTCGGATGATTCTTTTGATATCAGAATTTCGGGTACGGTGAGTAAGGGAACAGAGAGCGATGTCGAGGCAACCGGAGAAGTTTTATACGAAGATCTTCAAGGGGACGGACCGCGAGCCAACAGATCAAACATACGTCTTGGCGCATCGCATCTATTATATGGCGTTATCCCCTATTTTTCTATTTGTTTGTTTGTTTGTTCGACAGCGCTACTGATCCCGCCTCACCGCCAATCAATCAACGATTGGTTCGTCCTTGGACGAACAAACGTGAAACCTCCGAATCATGAAAACCAAATAGTTTACATCCTTGTAGTCGAAAAAACATACGCGAGCTGCCTTTCTGTCTTTCCCCGCTGCGAATAGCACGCTATATCACCGTCATTGAGGCGCGTTTTGTCGTGATTGTCCATGGAGGCATATGATTGGTTGCTACTAAGTGAAAGTGGGCTATCAGAGGTGATCTGGCATATGGGACATGGATGAAACTGCTTTCGCCGATCTAGTTCGACATCGCTTTCTTGTTGACATAATCCTTGTCGATATGCATTCGATGTTGATTGGGGGAGGGCGAATCAATATCGGATGTAGCGCAACTAGTACACCCATTCACCCACGTGTTACCTCTATAGGAGAACTGCTAATCTAATTTGGCATCCACGTAATAACAATGAGAATCCGGAGTTGTTCATGATTCCAGTTGAACTAGGGATTGGCAGTCTTCTATGTCCTATGTAAACCGTACAAATATCCCGAAGGGAGAGAACTTCCACCTGAGATGCAAATGCAAGGAGAGTGTATGCGATCTCAAATGTTCTCCTCCATGCGATGCACATCCGAGTTCCTCGACCAATACCTAATCTTCTTACCCAAACCAAAATACAAAGGAATGCCAAAGAGCGCAGGGCCGATTGTGCAAGCAAAAATGATCATCGCAGGTGTGATCCAACCATCCTTACTCGCCAAACCAAGGTCGAAAATCCAGTAACTATACGAGAACCCAATGAAATTCTTGCACACGGTAGCAACCACCATAATCTCTCCAGAGATGGGTTTGTACGAGTCGATCGCATATGCGATGGCGATGGTAGGCACGGTAGTGATGGAGAGACCGGCGAGACCGTAGCCCCAGACGACAATGTGGCCCCATCCCCATTTCTGCTGATATCCAACGCCGCCGAGTATCAATGCTAGAATGGTAGGAAGCATATATGGGATGATAGCGAGAAGACGGAATTCAGCCTCGCGGATACCATTGTTCTTGCGCGTAGCGCGCGCAGCGATCCAATCCGAGAGCGGACCCGCGGTAACAACACCAAGCAGGGCGCCGATAACGAAAGCGAAATTCGTGTACCCGACTTGCGGGGGTGTGAAGAGATATGGTGGTGCGGCGAAGACGGCGGATTCGGTCATGTTGAAGAAGAGCACCAAGTCGGCGGGGCCTGCAAGCATGAGTCCGGCCCACAGGATGATGGGGTTGAAAAAGACTTTGACCGGCGTCCAGATGTCGCGGATCACAAACATCTTCCAGTGTGAGTCTGGTTTGCAGATCGGCATGAACTGATGGCGGGATGGACGGCCAAGCCCGACAGGTGCGGTTTCGCTGTTGTCGGATACGGCGTCCTGAGTGACGGTCTCTTTCTCAACTGTTGTCTCCTGAACAATTTCATTTCCTTCTTGTGAGACGGGAGTGGTGTCCCCGCGAGTAGATGAGCCACTGCGGCGGTGGTATTTCGTTTCCGGGAAAGTAAGGGCAATGAGTAGGATGGAGAAAGCCGACAGTGCGGTTTCAAGCCACCAAAAGGATCGCCAGCCGTGATGGCCACCAATCGAGCCCGCCATGACTGGACCGAGGAAGGCGCCTGCAAAGTATCCGGCACTGCAAGACTTATTAGAGTTGCTACATGTCCGGATATGATACCCGACTTACAAATAAACACCGGTCCACAAGCCGCGCTCATGCAGGAAGAACACATCGGCAATCACTTGAACGGGAATCGTCTCGCTCGTCGCGCACACGAGACCGTTCATTGCGCGGGCTGCCAACAGGCTTTGGTGCGACGTCGCCAACGCCTGCCAGATACACGTGAGTGTGATCAGAATAGAAAAGACGAGACTGACAGCGCGGCGACCAAAGATGTTGCTCAATGGGACGATGATGAAGTTGGCGAATCCGAGAGTGATGACGGTGATGCCCGTGAGCATTGAGAGTTGGTTGTTGGTGAGATGGAACTCTTTTCCGATGAGCGGAAACATAGGTGCGAGGGAAAGAGCGCCTGTGACAGCTATCCAGGCGAATAGCCACTGGCTTGCCATTGTTGTTACTTTGTCTTGTTAGAATAGATTTTCTCTGATTCTAAGAGGAATGCACTTACGTTTCCATGCTCCGGACCAATTCAATGGGTCAGAGGGATCTGTAGACGGATGAGGGAGCAAGTCCTTCTTCTCCTTGCCATCGCCGTGGACTAACTCCGTCCCTGGTATCACGGTGTTTTCTGGATAAACAGCCATCTTGTTAAGTCAACAGTGTTGTTCGATAGGCTTCTATTTTATGAAGGCAAATGCGTTGACAAACACGAGAAGAAGAACAAGAACACGGATTGTTTCTGTGCCGGGACGACTTGACGGATATTTATACAGAAGTTAGCATCGGCCCGGACCTTTGAGGTTAACTTTGTGCAAGAAATCAATTTTGCGAACTGGAGTAAACGGACAGAGAACATATGGTTAACTGTGATTGGATAGATACTCGTGCGTTTCTGGATGGTAGTAGCTGATGCAAGCTCCCCATGAGAATCTCGTCTGGGCACAGAATCGTTATGCTCCCCGGTGTCTCTACGGTTCCTCTTTGGCTTTGGATCCTGGACCCAGCCCGAATGGATGTCCCTCTAATAGTGTTGGCACCCTGCACAACCAGAAAACACATGGGTTCTTATCGGTTTCTCCCTTGGTTGGTGCGACACAATCACCACACAATTCTCGGAACAGCGTGTGGAACCACATTTGCGTTGGGTGGTTGACTGAGAGACAGCGCCTCGTGGAAATCTTGGCGAGATCAATGTATAACTATTAGTGATACTAACGAGAACAAGGTTGCGGGTGGCTCCGTACCATAGGAAGGATGAACACGCGGAATTCGAGTGGAGCCGGAGGGCTAGATTCACATGGTATGATTGGTGTATCTCGTGTTTGACAAGCTCCCCGCACGGGTAACCTTTCGGAGAGTGGGGGGAGCGTCTTCAGCCTCAGGCAGGGTCCGCATGTGTTGTGGCTCTGAATACCTACCGTAGATATCTGGAGGCAAAAATAATTCAAATCATTGAATCTTGGACTCAAGGTACTCGGACCGACGCTGTAAGGCATTCTCTATTCACCAATCGAGGTCATCTTCTTTTATCGCAAGCACGCGGGAATGCACTCCAATGATTGCGCTTCTGTGTAGTGCCATTCTTTCAGTCCGACAATGATGAGCGATGCAGCACCGCGCAAAGATCCCTACGAAACTAGTTGGGTTCATTGTGCGCATACCATCGTCTAGGGGTTTTGGATCCAAGATCGAGTAGTATCATGCCGATCATCTTACAGGCCAATAGAAACCCCGATGTTGAAGGAACGCCGTTTCCGCAACGTCCTGCAGGCCTATCGAAGCGCGACTATCAAAGTGTCTCTGTAGTATGTACATCATCAAAACGTAACCCATGCATATATGGATAGATCAATGACAACCGTGAGTATCCGTTGAGCTAGAAGCCTAGAGATTGAGGCCCCAACAAACTTTTCCACCATTATCAACAATGTCAGAGCAGGAAACATAATGCTTAGAATCTCGTTTACATAGAGAAAGAGAAGAACCGAGTGGGAAAGGAAAGAAAAACAGGTATCTGACGACCGAGAGAATGGTTTTGCTCGAGATACTAGCGGGATCATTCATGAAGCACTTTGAGTTTTCCCCCACTCATTTGACTTCACAAAGCACACCACCTACGCATAGAAGTTTAATCCAACAGCACATCACACCAAACCAACAAACTAACCAGCTGAACAAAATTCACCGCTGGCTCACCAACGTCTCAGTCCCCGCTTCTAGTTGTTTCTATATCGTCCCATAGCAACGTGGTTGCTTGTGGTATCGACGCCGGTGAGGATTCACAAAAACGTACTGACTGTGGCCGTGCACACATCGATTTAGTTTACGTCCAACGTTATTAACGGGGGAAAAATGTGTGTAACAGCTAGGTACCTCTCTATCATCAACACCATCCAATAGTCCAGAATAAAACTTCCGCTGTCCTACCTTCGTCCAAACTTCCCATCCACTCTTCACGTCTTCACAAGCGGATCCCCAACCTTAAACACCCCCACAAACGTTTCTACCGCTGTGGCCTGCTCAATTCACTTTGCTACCCCGCGTAATCGTGTAGAGTCATATCCCCCTCGACGCAAGCGCCACATACATAAACACTTACGTCCGCAGTCGGTAGATGAGCTAGCGTGAACCACACGTTTTTCTTAAGTTGTTTTTGGTGATAGAATCTACATTTTACACATGCTAGTTCATCGCGTTACTACGTGGGGCAGAAAAGACATTTATTATAAACGTAGCCCTAACTGGGATTGCAGGAAAGACAAACAGACCAAAGCAACGAACTGCGCTATTCAAATTCCAATTTCTGTGCCCATTATGATTTGCCTCTGTGGACTCGCGCATATATCGTATGTGATCAGTAGCGTTGCTGCTCTGTCGCTGTTTATGAAATATTGAGCTCATCCTCCTTCAAGCTCTTCTCGGGAATGTTCTGCAATGGATCCTTTCCATCGAAAGCGTGGCCAGCTCTCTCCTTGCGTGTCATTTTTGTGATTTCGTATTTTCTCCCACCAATCTTTCCATGACTTCGCTTGTAAGCTGTGAAATTCTGGTTCCACTTCCAGGGATCCTTGTCACTCGGAGGGGGAAGCAGTCTCACGTCGGTAGCTTTTGCCTTCTGAAGCAGCTGTTCGGTACCAATCATTCCTTTACTAGGATCAAATTGGCCTTTCTGGAAATAGGTGATGGCGCTGTTACGCCATTCCTGACCCTCATCTATGCTATAGTCGTCCAGACCAAAACTCCAATGAAGCATCGAGGAAATCACAATGGGGATGTCTAGGAAGGAAGAGTCGGCTTTGAGCTCTCCAGCATGGTCAATCGCGGCGAGTGCACGAAGGAGTGCATTTCCAATCAAGCTGCACAATCTCACCACCCCTTCTCCGTCGTCGGCCGCTACGCTGCGTCAGTACATCGACCATGTATCGGGAAGAAATACCTACTGACGAAAGCACTTTCTTCGTTATAAAGCCAATTGGCGAGCGTAACCAACTTTGCCCATGTGGAGTTCAAGGCATCATCGCTCTTCTTTTTGAGCGCTGCATCAAAGTCAAGAAGCTGGACCTAATTAGTTTCTGTGCTCCGCAGTGTCGGACATTTTGCTCACCATGTTTTGGACGAGTTCAATCTATCCATATGCGTTGAAGTGCTTGTATATGTACATATTAAAGTTGTCAGGATTGCAATATTGCGCACGCCTCCTATAGTCGGACCAGCTCTGACAAGAATCCCACATAATGACCCACTTCCAGCCAGGGTGATCTTTGGCTGGAGGGAAACCTTCCATAGACCCTTCATCTATGGCATTTGCGTACTCGTCGTACACTTCGTCGAAGTCAAGCATGGAATCGCCCTTACGAGCACTGTTTTCGGCCAAGAAGTCGTAGAGTGGGCGGGGAATACAGATATATTCATGCTCCGGAATCTTCGTCTCCTGAATCCATCAGTTAGGTTGCACTTCTGCTTTCAGTAAATGGCATACGGACGTCGCGTGCTGTTGAACTGGAGTCACTAGGTTCCTGTGGTGCAAATCATGTTCGTTCTCTTGATCGACCTCATTCTGATGGCTACTGGAAGCTTTGGAAGCCTCCCCGGTGTTCTGTTTCTTTTTTGGGGGCATTGTGATTGCAAATGAGAGGAATTGGACGATTAGAAGATAATAGGGGGATGCAATGGAAATGTTGTAGGTTTTTAATGGGGGGAAGCTTGCGAATGCTGACGAGGGGGTGCGCGTCATCATTGCCCGATTCGACGCGCTGCGACAATGCCAAGCACACGCGAACATGGAACCAACCCACGTGATCAAGAATTCCCAGGGAAGTTTCAACGACCAAGTAAAGTAAATTCAGAGTTGGGGATAGGAATTGCACAATTTATTGAGACGTAGATCAAAAAAAATAAACACTTTTCCGCTACCCTGCTCTATCGTCATCAATTCGCGTGAGACTCTACGGGCCCCATTCCCATCAATTGTGCGTGAGTTCCACAATGAATACTATAGAAACCAACATTGCGCTACGCACCTATCTATTTCGTTCTTCGCCACCGATGGTTAATGGCAAATATCAATGCCTAGAATTTGAAACGTGCTGCCGGCCTCAATGGTCAACTTGTGCGGAGGATGTGGGTAGCAGACCTGGGGTGTCCTCCACAAAAAAAGAATCAGGCGCTTCCTTGTTCTCTTGTCTTACACGTGCAAATCTTCGATGATCTCTTATTGATATGGAAGAAGATTGTCTATTTTACTCGGCAATGTGAACAGATTTGCATAGAGAGTATGGATCTGCGACTTGGGTCATTGTACTTGGATTTGGCCTGGCCATGTGCCGACCAATTGGGGGGAATTTATTTGAGAGGGTATATGAATCATAGCAACCTAGATGGGCTAAATCATCACCCCCAGTTATAAAGAACGAAAAATTGATTGTCGAACGAAGTCTTATTGCATCAACAGTAATGTTATTTACAACAAAAATGTTTGTGGGCTACCCTAGTACGTGTATGCAGGTTTCCAACGTAAAACCGTGTTGTAGCTAAGAGCTGAGCGCCTGAGTTAGTTTTTGCGATTGGCAACAGAAAACTGTTGTTCTGTTCTACTTCTCCCCCTCCCCCTTCATTTACATCACGCATTACAGCCAAGGTTTTCCCTCAGTTGCTTCAGAAGTCAGCCTTTTTTTTTTAGTCTGATTTTGGGGGTTACCTACCTTCCAACGTTCCATATCAATCTCTCCCTGTGTGATTTCTTCCGTATCGACAATCCTGCTTATGATTTGCAATTTTTGCTGTTGAACCCATTGAATGTACTGTCACGTGTTACTTAGCAGTTTTTGCTCAGGATTCCAGTTCTTACAGTTTCGATGGAGTTCGGGACAATGTATCGTGTAACCGTGACTTCCCGCTGCTGACCAATGCGATACACTCGATCGACTGCTTGCGCCTCCGCCATCGGATTCCAATGAGGCTCCAACAAATGCACATGGTTTGCCACCGTCAGATCAAGGCTGAATTGGTTGATTAGCGAGAAGCCTGCGCCGAGGAAAAGCAATCCGCGTTGGAATCCACCTACCCTTCCCCTGCACTGCCGATAGTCGCCAGCATCACAGAGCAGTCGGGGTCGTCGTTGAAGTTTTTAAGCGCTAAAGCTCTCTTTTCGAGGCTTGTGCTACCATCAATGCGACAAGTTTTGAAGTTGAAGTCGTCAAGTGCTCGCTGAACCAGATCTAACATTTTCGTCCAATAACTGAATACCACGCTGCAGTCCGTTAGGATTCAACTACAGAGAATGGAGTCAATCTGACCTTTTCGGGGCGTGGTATCGCCCATATTTTTCATATGTAGCAGTGTGCGTAGACATCAATTTACTAAGTAATGCTATTATCTTGGCAGAATACGTGAATGCACTGCTATTGTCGCGATTAAGCTTGTCCTCATCAATATCGGTCATTGGTCTGTCTCGAGTGTTCCAGCTTGCTAGAGCTGTTTCTGGCAGAATATGTCGGCCGTGGTTACATGTTAATCGCAGGAAGTTGAGCAAGGACAGAACACTGCCATCTTGGGAAGATTTGAGTGTGCCGTTGGTGAGTGGGGATACTTGGGTACCTAAGGCAACAGCCGCCGCCTTCTCCTTGAAAAAATCATATATTTCCTGGTCATGAGGATGGAGCAGCACGGTTTCCGTCTCTTCTTTGCGTGATGGAAGGTTCAGCGCATTGCCTATACTGTCCTTTGTGCGGCGAAGAGAGGTTGCTCGGACAAGCATCTGCAGCCTTTTGAACCCTTCTGGCTTTTTCTCATGGATTGGCCTTGTTATCCATTTATCAAACATGGCCTTCGTGTCCAAGCCAGGGACACGAAGAAAGCTGAGAAGAGAACCATAGTCGTCGAGTGAGTTTTGAACGGGAGTTCCCGTAAGACACCACTTGAAAGATGATTGAACTGAGCATACTGCGTTGAAAATTTGAGACTTTCGGTTGCGAATATGATGCGCTGCTTCATTATCAGTCAACCACTCGGAGTCAAGCAACCAAGAAACTACAAACCTTCATCAAGGACTATGCGATACCATTGTTTATCGTACAATGGCCCCTTGGCCTCGCATTCTGAACGCAGAGTCTCATATGACGTCAGAACCAAGTCAAATTCGTCTAACCGCTTGGCATCGCGATTAGAGCCATGGTAGACTGCGGTTCGAAGCTGACCATTGTGTATGTGTCTGCGACTTGTGAGTGAGAAACATTTTGACATCGCAGGTATACTTACTGATCTATCTGGGAAAGCCAACCCGGAAGAGCTAGAAAGTTAGAGAGTTGGTACAGTCAGTTGAAGGATTTAAAAACTTACTCGATTTTGTTGTAACTACCAATGTTGGTTTTACTAAATTTTCGGCATTGTGATTAGAATCGATGGTTAAGCATATGAGCCCTAAAGTGCTCAAGGTCTTCCCAAGTCCCATATCCTAACGGATTTATCAATACCCATCTCTTAGATAAATCATGGAACACTCCATAGCCTTACATCTGCGAGCAAACCGCCAATTGGTGGAGCTGCGTTTTCACTGTAGTATCCAGTGATCGAATTCCGATACCTGCCTCTCATTGTCAAAAGAGAACAAAAACAAAGACCTGAATTTGATAAGTGTACTAAATACCTTTTGGATCGTTCAGAATACCTTGTCGTCTCCCACATTGAAGGAAACTGACAAAACTCTACGCTGACGCCTTCTCTCTCCACCATCACAGCAACTGCTACAAGCTGATGACTATATCTCATCAGCTTCGTACAGCATTATGCGCTAGTTCAAGGTTGATATCTTACGGATTGAGTTTCGATTTTAACCTCGGACTAGTAAAGGTTTGTGGGGAGATGCATTGAGGAGTATCGTGACTGGCGACATCGAATATTCGTGTTATACGATGTTTATTAACCTCATTGAGCGTGCCAGATATAGCTCTCAATTGCTGACCGGCACCCACCGCATTTTGCAATTTTGGCATGGTAGCGCCAGGTCGCAGAAGAAAGTGTGGATTAGAGTATTCAAGATCTCCGCATTCCTCTACGTACGGGTGTTGGAGGAAGTGATCTGATTCGGAAAGTTTCCTACCTACTTGAAGTTTTTCATCACCAGTAGTGACAACAACGATGCGAACTTCGGAGTCACGTGATATCAAACTATACGAATTTCGGGTCGGTTTAGATGAAGGATGCGCAGATGCTGTTAGCGTTGCATAGAATTGTACTGTAGCGTCATCCAGCAAATTGAGAATTGCAGCTGATTTGATAATCCCAGCATATGCTCCAGAGTTTGGGTTGACGATTTTCACTAGGTGTCCAAATGGCTCTAACTCTACTGGGACAAAGCTGTTACCCGCATGTTCGTACGATGCTGAATTCACTGTTATAATGACCTGAAAAGATTAGGTCTGGCCATTGCATACATGGGTTGATGGCTTACAACGCCCAAGCATATTTGCGGCAACACATCTTCCTCTGCTAAAGATGACCGACCGTCAATTGAACTCACACCATCTTCTATTCGTTCGTACGTCCCGGTGTCTGAAATGACGAATGGTGTTTCGTCAAAAGCAACAGGACATGAAAAGTCGTCGAGAGGGTCAAACTCTGCAGGGGAAGTTCCATTGGACTTAAAAGTTGCGACTGGATGTTGCGGCAGAAGGTACGAGGGGGGTGAGGAGATATTGATTCTGGACGAACTGTCAACATATTGGGATTGTTGTAATATGTAGGGAAACTTTACGGTACGAGCGGATTGGCTGGGCACTGCCTCT
The DNA here is from genome assembly GCA_023627715.1 of Periconia sp. R9002. Taxonomy (NCBI): domain Eukaryota; kingdom Fungi; phylum Ascomycota; class Dothideomycetes; order Pleosporales; family Periconiaceae; genus Periconia; species Periconia sp. R9002. Next base: position 132,323 of record JAMAHW010000061.1, on the reverse strand, counting down.
TGGGCCCGACATCCTCAGCGAGCGATACCGGAGAAGGACGTTTCATGCTGCCATAATCGACCATGGCGAGAGATGTGGGGAGCGCGTTTGGATGCGACGCAGAAGAATCGACTAACAGACTACAAGTATCCTTTTGGTGCTTTGGCAAGATGAATCTTGGGGTGAAAAAATTCGTTGGTTCCTGCGTACAGGGGTCAAAAACCGGTGAGCCAGCTGCACAGCCACCGGTCAACCCTCTGCCTCAGTCAACGCCGCAACAGACCTCGGAAGATCACATAAACCCCCCCCCTTCCCCCCTTCCCCCCTTCCCCCCTCCCTCCAAAGAATAGAGAAAAAAAGACACATATTTGCACACTTTATACGGAAGATCATTCGAGGAACACTTCGAAATGTGATGTTGATCGCTTTGCGAAGTAAGCAGAGGTCTGGTACCAGTACGCCTTCCAGTTCGCCTATTGATGCCACCTCAGCTGGGCACCGCCACCACAGAACTTACAGTTGCGGCTGCTGAGCTGATGCTCAATATATGGAAGCCCTCAGCCTTTTCCATCCTTGCTTTCAACATCCCCGCATTTTTACTCAGACTGCGCCTGGTTCCGCACATTCTCAAAAATCCTGCCATGGCGAACCCGACAAAAGTCGATAAATCTTTCCAAGCGGCTTTTGAGAATGCAATTCGAGAGTTCCGAATACAACTCAAGGATGATAAGCTCTACCGGGAGCTTCTACAGGTGAAAACCATTGATGAGGTTTACGACCTTACAGACAAACTTCAAGCAGAGCAAGCGCGTACTGGAAGGCTGCGACATCTGGCAAAAATCTATCCTTTTTTAGAAGGTCTAAGAGGGTACGCAAGTGTTATAGAGGTTTTCATGCAGGCAAAGCCTGATGTTCTTGCTCTTATCTGGGGACCGATTAAGCTCATATTGCAGTGGGCAGATGCATTGAAGCAGTCCATGGATGCAATTATTGATACCGCGGAAGAGATCGGCGCACGACTTCCTGAGTTCCAAAATACTACGAATATGTTTGAGAACAACAAGGTCATATCTGAAGTTCTAATCTTGTTCTTCAAAGATATTCTGGACTTCTACGTTGTAGCGCTGAAATTTTTCAGCTCAACTCGTGAGTGAGAGCAGAATTCTAAATGGTCCACGTTGCTAACACAGTTATGCACAGGTCTCAAGTTCGTTTTTGAAGCTCTTTGGCCTAGGCAGAGAGATAAAATCAAGGTGATTGCGGAAAACATTGGCAAGCATACCGTATTGCTGAGAAACGAAGTCCGATTTGAGCACATACAGGCAGAGTATAACTTCAGAAAGCAAGCTCTGGAACATTTTGAGAAGAGTGAAGTGTCAAATTTACGGCAGGAGTATCGTAGCCTCCAAACAGATATATCACCACCATCTTATGAAGAAACACTGGCACACCTCGACGACCGTACATCCCCTAGCGCAGGGATGTGGTTGATCAAAAATGATAAGTTTCGCGATTGGGTCGATATAAGTAAGCAATCGTCTCGCGTACTGTGGCTACAAGGGATACCTGGATCTGGTCAGTTGAGCTGAAAAGACACCAGTCACGATAAGCTAATATGTCCTCTAGGCAAAACTCACCTAGCTAGAGTCGCAGTACATGAGGCACAAGCGAAAGGTCACTCACTTTTTGCCTTTCTCAGCTACAAGGCCTCAAAAAGCATCTCAGCTCTGTCAATAATGCATTCACTCATATTTCAACTTGCTGCCGATGACTCCGACCTGCAGTCTATTGTGTGCAATTCCGGTGGCCCAGAATTTCGACGCAATCCGGAAGCTGTGCAAAGTGTCTTCAAAAATCTATTGTGTAGCACTGGTCCTGTATATCTCATTCTTGACGGACTGGACGAGATCGATGGATTTGCACGCTGTCGCATCCTCAACATAATGCTTCAACTATCGACTGAGATTGACACGCTGCGCTTACTAGTTAGTTCACGACCTGAACAAGACATCATCAGTCTCATGAAACATAAATGTTCCGAAATAAGGGTAGACGAGCATAATGGTGGAGGTATCCACTCCTACGTATCACAACGTACATCGGACTGGTACAAGGAGCGCCAATTCTCCACAGAGATTCGAGACGAAATGGAAACCCTGCTTGCACCTCTGGTGGCAAAGTCAAAAGGTAAGTACAGCTGCATATATGCGGATCACGTACTGATCCATTGACGAAGGCATGTTTCTATACGCCAAGGTCGTCCTGGATAGTATTGATAGCCTGGAGCCGGATGATATCATGGGCGATCTTCAAGTCCTTCCCGACACCTTAAACGATGCGTTAGTGCTACACTTCGGAAATTGTGAATTTCTCATTCATTATACTACAGATACTGCCGTGTCCTAGAGCGAATAAATACTAATCCCTCGCCGATTGCGAAGGAGAAAGCGCGAATGATCATTGGATGGATAGCCGTATCCCCAACGCCATTGACGATCTATGAGCTCGAGCAAGCTTTGGTGGTTCACGCTCAAGGAATCAACGGTACCTGGAAGGTGTCTTCGAGCCTCCCTTTTCTTCGTCTTTGTGGGCCAATAATCGAAGTCATTGATGGCTATGTGCAATACGTGCATTTTACGGTCTACGAGTAAGTACCTTGAGTATCCCAGCCAATCGCAAAGCTAATGGTATGCAGATACTTTCTGAGTCCTCAAATACGCAATTCCATTGACCCAACAGATTCGAGAATCAGTCTGACCATATCTTGCATGCAGTATCTTTGTCAACATCATCACGACTCTTCAATCCACGAGGAATCTAGATCCACGCTCGTACTCGATGGAGCATACAGATTTCATCACTATGCAAGGTCTTACTGGCTAGAATTATTGGAAAATATCGTTGGCAATGGAAAGAACTCCATTCCCAGCATGCTACTTGAACCCCTTGAGATACTTTTTGAGGGAAGAGGCGGAGGCTCAGGAAATTTTGAGGAACAAAACAACGAAGCAACACATTTTCAATCTCTGAAAATGCAGAATCCGAAGCTGCACGCTCAGATTGGCAAAGCAATTTCATTTCGCAAAGTCTGCCCTAAGTCAGGGTATCAGCTGAGAAAGCGTACGTTTGGTCATCGTCATAGAACATAGGGCTACTAACAACATCTAGGCTTTTGGACAAACCTTGACCCTCTCGACATATCTCATACATCGTGCCAAATCTTCGACCAGACCGAACGGCTTCTCTCAAATAACGATAGTGGAATCCAGAAAACACTCCAACTCCATTACGGCAAAAGGTTGTACAAATGTGCTTACCTAGATTGCCCTTTCAACAGGCATGGGTTCGATGCGCATACCCTTCGTCGTACGCATGAAAAAGGCCACGAAAGGCCTTGGAAATGCTCTTTCGATGATTGCGAATATCACGAAGGCGGTTTCTTATCCCGAAAAATGAGGGATGATCATTTAGACAGTTTCCATGTCCAGAACAGCCTGTGCGACTACAATGGAATCAAAGAAACACGTGTAGAAGACCTTGGAAATATCTGCCTCGATCTCGCACGTGCAAACGATATCTCGGGACTGAAAAATATTGGAGTAGAGAAATACGTTAATAGTCTAAGACATAGGGATTTACAACAATTCGTAATATGCGTAGCGCAATCTGCATCATTTGAATTGTTAGTATACGTAAGTCTAATGACCAGTTGGAGACAGCATGAACGCGATCTTGTTATGGCTATTATAAGCGGCGCTACTGAGGGCAACAATGTAGACCTGTTTCGATCTGTCTTATTTCAGGATGAACTGGAGAACGAGGATTCACCTACCAGAAGGTTCAGGAAGTTAATTGATGGTTCAATAGGCCATCAACTACACGCTATGAAGAGCGACAATCCGGAGATGTTGGATATGATGTGCAGCTGGGCTTCACAAAATATCGACAAATGCATAAAGACGGCGTACCCAGTATCTTCAGAAATGATATCGGCGACAGATGGAAATGCTTACAAGGAGCAGTTACTCCTTGAATTATGGAAGGAGTTCCCGAAACACATCTGGAATCATCGTAACTGGAAAAGTGCGTTATCAAATGTCACCTCAACGACTTGTTCGCTGAAACTTGCTGAGTTTCTATTTGAGCAGAATATAGACATTGACTGGCAAGCAAGTAAAACCTCTTACACAGCACTTCTCCATGCCTCTAAGAAGGACAATGCTGCAGCCGCGGAGTTAATGAAGCGACTTCTTAGCAAGGGGGCGAAAACCGTTGTGGATGTAAGACCTTCGAAGGGGAAAATTGATCGTGAAAGTATCAAAGTTCAAGTTTCAGAGCAAAAGGGTCCACGAAACATATCGAGATGGTTAGGTGTTACTTGGGAAGAACTTGTTGCTGAAGTTGAGAGGGGAAAAGTACAAACGACGGATTCAACTGCCTAGCGAATCGAGGCAAATCATGGACATTCTTCCCTAAAAATCTATTCAACCATATACTTAGTGACTCGTACAATGAACGGAAGATTGAAATTTCAATGATCTGGGCACGTGATCGAAACACGAGTACCTATGTATGTACGTTACAATTTGGCTGGTTCTTGTCAAAAGTCGCATTCAATTTTGTCTTATGAAATCATATCTCTTCCACCCCGAAGGCTAAGCAACTCAACGATGGAAGGCGCTTAATTAAGCGGTGGTTGTTATCGGGGAACATCGATGACGTTGCGCATGTGGTGGGGTAACACCTTTGTCGAACGGAGTCGTTGGGCCGTACAGATACCTAGGTTTCATCCATTATATGAAATATGCAACTAAAGGTTCTTTTCTATCCGAAGTGCTTAAACTCTGTCTCTTTCCTCAAAACGCTCAGTCTCGGACCCTGAAAACAATTTCAGCACTAGACCTACAAATCGTCTTGGCGGAACCGGATCATATTTGCCTTGCCGAAATGACTTCAAAAGAGAAGACAAAAGTGCGCTGGGGTATTGTATCCACGGGTCTGATTTCTTCGTGGTTCGTCGCCGATCTGGTGCTTGAGCGAAAGGATGCTGCTGCGAACCACATTATCCAAGTTATTGGCTCATCCTCATTGGATAAAGGCAAAAGTTTCGTTGCACAGCATCTCCCAAGTGTCTCACCAGAACCAACGGTATACGGAAGCTATGAAGAAGTCTACACCGATCCGAATGTAGATGAGGTTTACATTGGCACTCCGCACGCTTTTCACAAAAAGAACTGCCTCGACGCAATTCACCACGGAAAGAATGTTCTTTGCGAGAAAGCATTTACATTGAATGTTTCAGAAGCCAAGGAGGTTCTTGATGCTGCAAAAGCTAAGGGTGTCTTCGTCATGGAGGCTATGTGGACTCGATTCTTCCCTCTCGTCAAAAAAATTCAAAAGATCGTTCATGAGGACAAGGTGATTGGCGTGGTGCATCGCGTCATTTGCGACTTCGCTATGGATCAGCACCTTCAATCTAAAGGCCCAGATTCCCGGCTGAAGAATCTGGCATTGGGAGCAAGTTCTCTGCTCGACATAGGGATTTACTCTCTGACGTGGGGCATTATCGGACTTGAGCCGCCATTGGGAGACACTGTCAAAGAAGCGCCAGAAATTCCGGAGATGCTTGCCATGTCATCGCTATTAGACGGCGTAGACGTCGCAACTTCCATGATCCTGCACTATAAAGATGGGCGGCAAGGGATTTTGTCATCGCATTCCGGGACTGGCATGAAGACGCCGCCAAGTTTCTGCAGGATTGAGGGTAGCGAAGGCACCATTGTCGTGGATGGAGCGGCGGCGTCGGTTCCCAACTCTTTCGTACTGAAGAAGAGTGGCCAAGAAGATGAGAAATATGAATTTGAGCGGCCTGGAAGAGGATTCTATTGGGAAGCTGATGCAGTGGCGTTGGAGATTGCGGCTGGGCATAAGGAGCGCGGGACTATGCCTTGGACTGAGACTTTGCGAGTCATGCAGCTTCTGGATGAGGCGAGAAGGCAGGGCGGCGTTATATTCCCGCAGGATGAAAAAAAGTAGACTCAAAGAATGAACATACGTCTCGCTTAGCTGTATTGTTAATGCGAATGACAGATAGGGAGATAGTGGCCGTGATGTCGTATGCTCTGCAATCAGTCACAGTCTGTTCGGGAAATAAATAGCACATAACTATCGTGATAAATCAGCATTCAAACTCTTCTAAGTGCAAGACCAGCACGCAAACTAACGATTGTAGGCAATCCCAAGCTTTCTCCACATTTGGTGTGCAAATTATGTGCAAATTATGTATACATATTGCAGTACGGTCTGTTGGAATGAAGAAGATTAATGAAAACGCGTATAGAAGTCGAGCCCAAGGACCCCGTACGCCTTCGTTGCAGCTGATGGTGCGTAATCATGCTTATTTAACGAGAATTAGAGCTAGGGAGTAATGCATGACCATGATCGAGAGGTATTATCCCAGATTCCGAGACGATGGTAAGACGCATTGATAACAAAAATAGTAAATGGCACGCTTTCATAAAAAATCAATGGTAAAGGCCGTACCACTTCTGCAATTCAGAAATTCAGTAACTAAGTAACGCGACAAAAGAAATACTACAAAAAGGAGTGACAACCCTGTAACTATCAAAATGCACATCGACCTCAGTCCTGTCGCCTCCACCAGGAAAACATTTCCCGACAACTGCAATTGATTAAATCGTCTGGAGATAGAGACGATAGTTTGCCCCGTCATATAGCATGGAAATATCTTGGAGGCTGCTATTGGATGGAGTATCCACCAAGTTCAAAATCGGAATCGAATCGAACGCATAAGCGTAGGTGCTATCATTCCACGCGCCTTGGTAGAACTGAGTGTTGCTACCAAGCTTGAAAGCGTAAATGCGGTATCTTGCGCCGTCGTGCAGCATAGCCCAGCGCGACCAGTCGGTGTCGGAAGGGAACCCAGTCACCTTGAGCTCTGGGATGGAGTTGTAACCGTATCTGTATGTAGTGGTGCCAGGAACGAAAGCGCCCTGGTAAAGAATCGTTGGGTCGCCGAGCTTACGGAAGTAGATGCGGTAGTTGCTACCGTCATAGAGCATGGAGAAGCTACCGGCGTCGACATCGGAGGGGAAGCCCTCAAGAGTCAGCTTGGGGATGGAGTTATGGCCGAATTCGTAGGAAGAGCCGTTGAAGCTGTATTGGTAGAGTACGTTGGAAGAGCTGCCTTGGAAGGCATAGAAACGGTACGCGGAGCCATCGTAGAGCATGGCAACACGGACAAGATTGGCATCACTTGGAGACCCCGTGATGGGAATATTTGGGATCGAGTTGTATCCGAACTTGTAGTTCGATGTACCGCTGACCCACGCGAATTGATTGAGAGATGGCATTGTTGCTAACGAAAATTTAGAAACTGGGAGATCAATCGAGAATTGTATAAAGAAGATGTTGAGATGTTGGGATGATGAATAGGAATTCTGTGCTTTGGTTCCGCGGTTTATATAGAAAAACCCTCCACATACCTCCCACAAATTCAACTGCACACTCCCCGCCACTTAAGGTGAACTCAGGCGCTGACTGCATTTCATGTTACGCAATTGCTCGAACATCCTTCGTATGAAGCGCAAATTCCTGTGTGGATGTAGACTGTTGTGGAGCCAATGGATTGTTCGTCAGCTCGTTACCAGAGAGATGGCTGAGCATCTTCACACAATTTAGCTTTGGAACCGCAAGGCTAGCTGAAGGAAGTTGTCACGGAGCGTCTCGTATCATGCATGTAGACGTGCAGGTCGCCAATAAGAGAAACCTACAATTTTGGTGAGTGGCAGTTCATCTGAAGAGAGAGTACAATCAATGTTTCGACATAGAGCATGTTGAGATGCTGCAGCTATTGGCGTTCATGCACACATAGACTAGTCGTTGGCTTTAAAGTCCCCCTAACGATGTTTAGCTAACGGGTGGATTGATTAATTTATGTTTTGAATTCCCACGTCCGTTGTAGTGACAGTAGTCTTGGATCGGCAAGATATCGCAAGGCCCGGGCCACACTCGCTTGTTGTTCACGAGGCGGCGGAGACTAGCTGAAAATGTGCAGCCAGCCAGCTAACCAGCCCCAACCTCCAGCTGCGGCGACCGAGCAGCCATTAAGTTGATCACAGTCAGCCTCCAATGTGACAGTCAGCCAGCCCCACTGGTTTCCCCGCAGAGCATCCCCATCAAACCGATCTAGGCATGTGCTCCTGTTCAATAAAATGTCACGTGCCAGCTGTCCATGTCTCGTTCAATGGTGTGCGCGCACCTTGACTGAAAACTTTGAACTCTTCTTGTTGACTAACTATAGTGTTGTTGTAACGAAAGTTTAGTCAGATGGCTCATCCGTCTCTACACCAAACTCTATTAAAAGATTTTTAAATAGACTTGATTATTTCCTTGGGAAGCGGCTTTGAAGTTTTCCAACAGAAGCCCTAGGCCGCTATTGTAGGTTTCAAAGATAAAAACGGGCTAAGAACACAATCTTCTTACAGTAGCGATTTCACATTTAATGCAACACCAGAGAGGGGATTTCCTCGTGGATGATAAATAAGACGCCACCCAGAATACATAGAATCCCAGGCAGGTCGATTCGCATATCGCACAAAGAGACGCTAGTTCGGACGAAGGTGTCAGGTGGGGCTGGCAAGTAGAGTCAAAATGAGAGCTTTCATGTCTAGATTGCTTTGACTCCATTTGGTCTGGAAGACATGATGTCAAAGAGCGTGAGAGTATAGTCATACCCAATAAAGGTAATACTACTCGACAGCTGTTCCGCATCATTAATCGACTCGCTTCTCGAAAACTGCAATCCGCAGAGGGGTATGGCTTACCGTGAGTCTGACCAGCCTCGGCGTGGTAGCTTTCCAGAATACAAGCACCCCTTCCTTTATTAACATGTTCGTCGCGACCGAAATCATACTGCCTCTCTGGCTTCCGATTCTCTGCATCCTCGTTTTGATATTATCAAACGGCATTGACGCATAGCTGAGTAAAGATCATTAGCCTTACCATTATTAGTAAATATTGTACACTTACACTGTCACGATTCCACTGCCAGCTCCAGCGATCATGGTCGTCGTCGTGCCACCCATTTTCCCCGGCCACGCGTCGTTCAGCTTATCTTTCAGAGCGCCAAAAGTCGTAAATCTCACCGCGCTATTTGTACCCTGCTTACACAGTATTGGTGTAAGGCCCCTCCACAAAGAAAGCACACCGTCCTGTCGCACTGTATGCGCCACTAACTGTGGCACAGAAAGCCGTCCCAAATGACCTCTCAACGCACCATCATGTATCAGTCTTGTCTTCAACGCTTCACCAGGCGTAACAACGAGTATACTTTCTGTAGCTCCAGCGCATAGCCCGGACATAAGGTTGAGATAAGGATTCCGCGCCCCAAATCCATTACTCGCAGTCGAGGAGGAGAAGTAAGGAGTTAGGTTTCTTTTCGCGGTCTCAAAAGAGAAGAAGCGAACGCCGCTTTTTAGTGCATTGCTCATAGCGAGGGTCTGACATCCGGCGTAGACGCCTTTTATCCCAGAATTCTTGAATGTGGATTTGAGGATGGTGAAGGAGGGTGTAGACTTTCGGCCGGGTGAGGGAGGATCTAGTTGACGGCGGGTTTTGACAAATTCGGCTGGGTACTATCAATACAGTGAGCTTTCCTTTGGCGGTGATGCCAACATCGCAATAATGCGAAACGCGACATGCGATTATTAGGCGCGACTAACTGTGACAAAGGTTTCTGATGCACCGGCCAGGCCGCCTGCTATCATGACGACGCCAATGGAGTGTGGGTTATTGATCATATTGTTTATTTCTTTCGTGTCGCATTCGAAAGTTAAGATTTCTTATCATTCTGGAAACAGATTGGTTGGCACATCCGTATATCTATGCGGCCTCACAGACAATGCGGGTGAAAGGTCTGGGCATTTTTTTCCGGTATCTGTTATACACCGCGTCAGCGCTCCTACCGAATTACAAGCATAACTGTTCTAAATACGTCGGAAGATGTCCGAAGTCCAAAAACAGTAAACTGGATGTTGGAATCATGAGAAGATAAAAGGTGGCTCGTGCTGGCTCGGACGTTGACCGAGGGGCAACTAGTCGAGGAATACAGCCTGAGGTTCAGGGCTCCACAGGCTAGTAAGTTTATGTACTACATATCGACTAGGCTCAGATATCGCATTTGATTTGTCTTGCCGTATCTGCCACACTGCCTATTTCTCCGGAATAGGCAGTGCGGCGCGAGCACCGGGTTGTAGAATGTGGAATTACTTTGATGTCACACGTCGCGTAAAGTCAGGAGTGAAAACACTTGACTTACAAAATTCCATCGGCAATTCATGACACTCAATCATTCGCTCGATAGATAACTGCTGTGGTGGTGTGTTTGATGGTCAGCATTATGCGGGAAAGTCAGAAAGTGGAGCAAAAAAAAACGTCAACTATGTGTCCACTGAGTACCACATCCAGTTGCGAAGATCCAACCTCGCATAATTCGCATCACATACAAATAAGACGGGACACGATCGAGTTCCACGCAAGAGGGTTTAACATTTACTTGATTACGTTCTATCTAGGAAGGGGGATATCCCAAAGAACATGCGCGTTCCTACTGAACACATTCTCCTTCAACCCCGTCTCCTCAGTCCAGTCTAGTACTTTCTCAACAAAGGGTTTAATGTCTAACCCTTCAAATCTAGTATGTGGCCAATCTGACGCAAAGACGATTCTATCCCCAGCAAATTTTAGCAACTCGCGTGCGATACCCTCGACACCGCGGTACTCCGGATCTTTGTCGAACCGATATGCACCAGAGAACTTGAGGTAGGTATTTCCGCCATTCAATAGATTGACCAGAGATTGGAAGCCGGTGAGGATATATGGATCGAAAGGTAGCGTCCTGTTCTCAGGTGGCGGCAGATTCGGCGCGCCGAAGTGAGCAATGGAAAGGGTGACACCGAGGTCGGCGACAATTGGTTCAAGCTTCGGTATATCGTCCATACCAATGTATAGTTCAAGAACCCAGTTGAGTGGCTTGATCATTTGGGCATACTGCTTTACCTTTGCCTGCAGTTGGGCTTCGGTGAGCTTGACGTTGTTGGACTTGATGTTCAATCGCACGCCCCGTACACCGAGCTTGTGCCATGCTTGGAGGGTTTTGAAGGAGGTTATGTTGGCGTCAAAGCCTACGACACCGCGCCCATGCCGCGTTCCGAGTTTCGTGAGAGCGTTTATGAGGAGGGTATTGTCATTGCCGTATATTGAAGGTTGTATGATAACAATGCTTTTCATGCCGATGGTCGATTCGAAAGACAAGGCGTTGGACAGATTGTGTAGACCGGGAGTGTATTCCGCATCAGCCGCCTCAGGGTAATTTGGATCCGTTACGTGCATATGAGTGTCCCAGCTTTGCGCTGGCATGCGCTCTGCAATTGTCGCATTTTTGTCGCAAGGAGCGGACTTGCTTGCAATACTAGGAGCAAACTTAGCAGACCGTGCGAGTGGTCGTAAATAAGAATGGGCATGTGCAACAAAAATTTGGATGAAGGATAACAGGACCGGAATGAGACTGGTCTTTGGGAAAGTCATCTTGTCTGAGTGAGAAATGACTGTTGAAATGAGGAATCACTCACCTTTGCAGTCGGAACTGAGACTTATATAAGATCCTCTTAGGACCTAGGGTCAAAGGCCATAACCTGATTGATCTCGGTTTCCCCGCCATTATCAGCGAATGTGAGGGGAAGGTGCAGCGATAGTGGAGGAATATGGCAGTGTAATCTCTCCAGATCGTCTTCTATGATTCCGTAGTAGGCAATTTGTCTATGGAAAAGACTAAGGCACAGCTTACAAGGATGAAGTGGTTGATTTCTGGGGCAAAATTGTGGGACTTTCACGCGATCAAGGCCCGCTCGGTCTACTTCCGTTCTGATTGAACTACACCCAAGGATCAGTGGGACAATTGGCTGCGTTAGTGATGATTCTAACGTTGTACAACCCGAGGGTAGATGAAAAGCGGTCACTCTTGGAGGAATGTGGTAACAATAGGCAAACCAATAATGTAAATTCACCAGCATACTCCAGCGCTTTCATTCGGACCGATTTCGGCCGAGCGTATTCGCCGCTATTTAGAGCTCGGAAGTTGACCGAGCGCGCATCACCACCCTCGGAACATGACCGAATTTCCCTGCACGTGGTGCAACAAGGGTTCTACCACTACATTTAGCGAGATCTCAACCATTCCTTCCCCGCAGTTCTCCATACCCCACGATACTGGGGAATCTGGGAATGCGAGACTGCACGCAGTATATAGAGCCCAGATAATTCCACCACGGATGCTCTAAGTCCCAGTCTTCAGCCCTTGCACAGGCCGAAGTTCCATCCTGATCCGACACGAAGGTTTTGACCAGAGAAACTATGGGTCGGCTACCTCCTCCATTCTATGTGCTCGCAGTTGTCGTGTTGGCTTTTGGTGGCATTCCAAAGGGTAAATTTCATCATATGATATACAAATGACAACGCTAACATATCCACTGCAGGTTATGATGAAGGTGGTTTCAGCGCCAGCGTAACTTTGCCTGCCTTTAAAAACGACTACAACCTGAACAAGGCGGCTTGGAAAAACAACGCGACTGGTCTTGCCAACCGTACCGCAAACATCAGCTCTTTTGGGGTCTTGGGTGCCGCATTCGGTTCCCTGATCGCATACTTTCTGAACGACAAGCTCGGAAGATTGTGGTCTTACCGCCTCGCCATCGTTGTCTGGGCGAGTGGGATTCTGATGCAAGTTTTCTCCTCTGGCATCTTCGGCTTCCTGCTGTTTGCCAGGATATGGGGAGGACTCGGCGCAGGTGGACTCACTGTCATTGCACCGCTTTTTCTGTCGGAAATCGCACCTACGAAAGTCCGAGGAATGATTGTCAGCATGTATATGGTGGTACTGTTGAGCTTTCTGGCCTTGGGGTTTTTCATCAACTATGCTGTGAGCAAGACAATGAGCACTTCCAGGTCGCAATGGCAGATTGTCCAAGCAATCCCACTTATCCCAATGGGATTTGCCTTTTTTAGCTCGTTCCTCATTCCCGAAAGCCCCCGCTGGCTCGCGACTAGAGGCCGCGATGAGGAGTGTCTCGCTGCTCTGTCTCGACTTCGCGGCCTGCCACAGGATCAAACAGATCTGGTTGCTGAATACGAAAGGGTCCAGATTGAGGCTAATGCGCTGGTGGAGATGAAGAGTCTTTCTCTTTTAGAGACAGCTAAAGAGTGTTTGGCTGTCCCGGATCTTCGCAGTCGTTATTTCCTGGCTGTTGCAATGCACACCATTGCACAATGGACCGGAGGAAATGGCATTACATACTACATTAGTGACATTTTCCAGTACGCCGGTGTCAAAGGTTCTGAGACGTCTTTGATTACCTCAGGCGCTTATGGCATAGTCAAGTTGGTCATTACAATGATCTTCGCGTGGGGCTTGATTGATAAGCTTGGCCGACGGCGCTGCTTCACCGCGGGACTTATTTTGCAGGGCGTAACCCACATTTACATGGCCATCTATTTCGGTGCCATTGGCCAGGGAAACCAGCACGCTTCTGACGCCGCTATCGCCTCAGTATTCATTTACGCCACCGGATGGTCGCTCGGTCTATGCACGATTCCATACATCTACTGCTCAGAGATCTTCCCGACGAAGGTACGTAGTTTCGGATATGCAACGACCATGGGACTGCACTGGTTTTGGCAATTTGCCGTGGTACGAGTGACTCCCGTCATGTTAGCTGCCTTGAACAAATGGGGAGCGTACACCTTCTGGGCTTCCATTTGCGGGATCGGTCTCGTTGTTTTGGGGTTGTGGGCACCAGAGACCAAGGGGGTGCCATTGGAGCGCATGCATGAGCTGTTCGAAAAACCCTGGTACAAATCCGGGACAGCGAAGCTCCCGTATCGAGAGGATGAGATATATGAGGGAAAGGGTGCTGAGAAGGTTTCGGTTGAACACCGAGAGATTGAAGCGTGATAGACAGCTTTTAATGAATCTATTGTACTCGATATGCTTCATACTTATCCCGTACACCATATGCCGCCTTTGCGTCTTGAGAATACAAAGACACGATGTTTAAGTTGCGCCCTTTGTATAGTCATTCCAACCCTTTTCCAGTGGCTAAGATGTTCAGCGAATGACGTTGAGGACAACTCATTATTAATCCAATCAAAGACTGTGAAACAAACTGGGTGCGGTAAAAACCATCACCCCTCGACCGCCTTTTCGCATTGGGGGTCATTATATATCAAATCCAGGATCCATTGTAACGCTAAGCGGCTCGATCTGGAGGAAGGCCTGGTACATCTCTTGGGGCATGTCCAACAGATTATAACTCCCAGCTCCCTCAATTTGACCATTGAGGTATGAATGATCCAGCAGTATGGACTCATCATTCTGTTCAACATTTCCAGGCATGTTGTTGGTAAATGTGGACGGGTGATACACGTCCATGTCTAGACGCAATAGAGAAGTATTCGGGAGAGATTCTGTCGCGTCCGTAGTTGGGTCATTACGTTCTGGGGATGCCGTCCGAATTCCAAGTGCCTCGAGCTCTTTCGATATGTTGGTCAATGCTGTCTTGATGACTAGTAAAATGGTCAGTGGGCATTGTTGGTTAAGAAGAATTTGCTGACCTAGATTCGTATGGCTCACGCGCTCCAAGGCACTTATGCAGAAGTTGAGTCTTTCCAGCGTGTTTGGTGCGCTGTGGCCAATTGCTTGTAATTCCAACAAAAAGATTGACGCTGCCGTATAAACACTATATGCCAGGCTGAGTACAACGTGGCCTTCGCCAAATGTGCGCTTGTAGATATCAAATAATGCAATAATTGACGTTGCAGATGACACGCATTGAATGAGTGGATTATGACCAGCCATGGCGCTTGCGAGGTCAGACTCCCTGCTTAACTTGAGCTTTGCGCGATTCAGTAAGATATTGATTGTGTGGTAGAGACAGCTGCAGGAAGTCAGTGCTTCTTGCCTGTAGAAGAGATCCAGTAACACTCACTTGAGGGTAACGATGTGACTAGGTGGACATTCCACATGAGTCTCTGCAAGATTGATCTTGAGATGCTCAGGGATATCTCGCCACCAATCTCGCAACTTATAACCTTCTGAAATCGCGCATTTATATGCATTGGGGGGTGATAGGTCGTGCAAAGGATTGTACAAATGTATCAAGATCTGGTTCAAAATCTCTGCCAAACCACACATTTGGATGAAACACGAGATTGAATGGGCCTGTCTTGGGCGATAGCTGATAGAAGGGAGCCCGTGCGGTGACCATGGTTCAATTTCGGCTGTGTCATCCACTAGCAAAGTCAATATCAACATCATCAGAGCAGACCCCATAGCTTACTTAGCACTCGCGGTGGACTGATCTCTGAGTTTTGAATCATGGGAGCTCGGCCAAAGTAGAGGGATATAAGCTTGTCCCAAAAGTAGCAGCTCCAGAACAAGCGATTACGCACTTCGATATCTTCGGTGGAGAAATGCCCAGCATCCACGTAACGCTTGCCGTCGATGCAGATGCCCATATCATCGATCAACCTAAATGCCATGCCACTATATAGCCAAGCTTGAGTGCGGTTGCCACAACCACATTGTTGAGCACTGAGTAATAGCAGAGCCTGAACGGTTGGGATTTTGTTGTTCCCAATTTGAACATCACTAAAAACATCATCAACTGCCCATTTGGAGAAAGCTGCTCCGCCGTCGAAAGGGGCGAGTAATTGCTCCATGCCCGGCTCGCCGCGACACCACCGAACCGAATGTGAGAGGACGGCATTTAGTAGGGCCCGTGAGAAGTAAGGTCCACCACTCTTCATATCGCCTACGGAAAAAATGTTAGTGGACAATGCCATGTCATAAGGAAATTCTTACGTGTGAAGGCAGGCCGGTAAATAAAGTTGAAGAGTGGTTGGATCCAGCAGAAATGAGAATCCATGAGAGATCGATAAGGCTCCTATAGGAATTATTCAGTTGTCGTGTGTAGCTAAACTTAGGTATAACGGACCGGTGTATCTGCAAGTTTTTCGAATGCTCTCTCACGCCATGCGCTGTTCACCAGACTCTGCTTCTTGACAGCCATCTCTTCCTCTACCTGGCCATGATCGATATGGCGTGTCCTAATACTGCCGGGAAGCTGGAAAAGACTTGTGGTTTCAGGAATCGACGCTCGTCCGTCTCCTTCAGTCCTCAGCGACTCAACGTTTATCGCCAGTCCAGGACGCGGAACGCCTTCCGACCTTGGAGATGATAATTCGAAAGCATGATCCAACGGAGAGTCACTGGAAGGAAGTTGGGCGGTTGAAAGCGCAGCCTCGAGTTCTGCAACTTTTCGCTCTAGCTGCTGCGTATACGACAAACTTGGAGAACTGAAGCTTGTTAATCTCAAAGCCGCGACAATCGAGATTCCGTGTTAGGCTCACAGCTTGTAAACACACGCATCGCCACGGAGCATACACCGGTTACAGACGGGATGCCCGCCATCGCATTTGACCTAATTTCTACATCAACCAATCTGGACCCAATAGATATGGGCGAACGTCGCACACCTTCCGCTTGCGACATACGTCACATGAGAAAGCGCTCTTCTTTGCAACCGAGCTGCGTTTCGCGCCGGAGCTCGACATTGAGTGTTACACGACGTAACCCAACAACTTCCTAGGCTCAAACTTCCGTCATTTTCTGTCCGAAAGAAGTGAAGCAGTTTCGGCCATTGTCCGAGAAATATATGTATATGTAGCACGAGTTGAAGGGTTTGAGCGAGAAAGGACTTTAGCCTCGGTTAACTTCGCGCAAATAGTGACATTATGTAATCTTCAAACCACACCCCACCTAGACGCACATCCAATGACCTTTGAATCATTATTCGACATTTAAAAACATAATGATTACTTCGAACGTAAGTCAAATGTTGAGTAAGTCCCTGCTGGGGACCTCTTTTCGACCTCACGTGCTTTCAAATCTATCTATGTCGATTGACACCGCGGGTAATCTCATTAATAGGCGTTGTATAACTCAATTTGAGTGGATATTGCAAAATGCTACCATTGATTTGTGGATGTAACATCGATATCTGGGAAGTGAACTGTAGATTCTCATAATTTCGCCAGTATCTGGTATCAATAGCCTCAATAAGAAACACCAACCACTCATATATACAAAGCCGCTTTGCCCCCCAAAAAAAAAGAGAAAGTAGAATTATACATTATTACACCTTGGTCATCCATGCTGGAATAGTAGTGTACTTCGCCATCTCGTCTATTGTCTCGTTCCACAGCATTTTCTGCACTTTCTGGCCCTCTGCGGACTTCATATATGGAGCAGGCCTGTGACGTCACACGGTTAGCAACAGAAAGCATGGTAGTCTGCATGTAGACTTACTCTACGATTTTCTTGTCCTCAAGGAACTGGCCGTGTGATTCAGGTCCCACCACCAGGGCTGCATTGAGCGCAATCGAACCGGCGATCTCAACCGGCCGCGCGCGAATTGCTTTGACGAGATTGACCGGGATACGGAGATAGATTGGCAAAACGTCGCTCATCCCGGTATCGATCATATTAGGGCAAAAGCTGTTTTGTATGACCTTGTCGCCATCCAGATGATTTCGCAACTCGAATAGGAAGAACAAACAAAGAAGCTTGCTATCGCCGTAGCGGGGAAAGGGGTCAAAACTATCCTTCGAGTCGAAATGGCCGAGAACTGTCTCGCCGGGCTTGAGGGGCTTCTTTCCCTTGGCAAGGGCGCTGGTATGATGCATACGGCTTCCGGTCCAAGTGATGCGTGTCGGTTTGCCTGTCTTTTCGGCTGTGTCGTTCATCAAAGGTAGCAGCTCTAGCAAAAGTAGTACATGGGCGAGGTAGTTGACTTGAATGGTTTTCTCGTGTCCGTTGGAAACCATTTCACGGTTGAGGATGCCAATGCCGGCATTCAACATGAGTAGATGAAGCTCCGAGTGCTCAGCCTTGAATGTTTTGGCAAAGCTTTGAACGCTGGCGTAGTCCTCAGCCTCGAATTTGATGACCTTGATCACGGCTTTAGGGTTCGCCTTTCTGATACTCTCACGGGCGAGCAACGATTGCCGTGTCGCCTCGCCTTTGGACACATTGCGAACGGCAAGTATAATTGTGGATATTTCGCGCTCGAGGAGTTGCACAGCGATTTCAGTTCCTATACCGTTGCTAGCGCCAGTAACAATTGCTGTCTGGCCGCGCAGGGAGATGCCTTTGGGCAACGGTGCGACTGGGGGCTGAAAAAAGGGCATCGTGACGCGCGTATGTTGTTGTCGAGATTGAATACAAAATTAAATAAAAAAGCAACAGTATTTATATGTAGACAGACGAGGTTGGTTCTGGCGATTTATAATGATATCACGAAGAAACAGCGAACTTCCGCCGTTTCTCGACCGCTAACATGAAGCCGGCCAAATACGCACTACTTCAGCCAGCCCCCATCACGAGCGGATGAGATATGCTTTTTGTTGCTACAACTTTCGTCCGGAAGGATGCTTCTAAAATGTTCTTTTCGCACGAAATTCCAGAATTAGCGAGTCGCGCCCTAGATACGCAGTATCCTCAGCGCGACAACCTAGATCCTGCCAATCTCTTAACCTGGCCCCCACATCCCACGTCGTCCCAGTTTTCTTTGCTGCCTCTTCCCAAAATCGCTTGAAAGTGCTCAAGTTATGAAAGACTGGTTTGTTTTTCCCGTTCTCTGGATTCCATATAATCTCTTCATTACTTGTTCCAACCTGAAACCCCACAACCATCGACCCGACTTTTGATATTCTCACGATATTTGCTAGGCCCCTGACCTGCGTTCCCCAGTCCCAATTATGCAACAGATGCGTCGCACCAATAACATCGATCTTCCCCTCTAGCTTTCGCATTTCTACACCTGGGTTCAAGAGATCTTCCTCAATATATTCAACATCAAACTTGTGCCTGTCACAGTAGAGTTCATAGCCTAGATCCCAGTGGTTAACCAAATCCATTCCATGCAGGTTAGCTTGTGTACATCCATCCAACATTAACTGTCGCAAATCAGTCCCACAGTAGCACCCGATATCGAGGAAATGACCGCCCGATTGAATAAGGGTTTGTATGTCGCTGTAGCTTGAATGCGTTGGAAGACTGGAGCTAAAGAACAGACCCATTCCCGTACAAGGCCATGGTCGTATGTTCCATGCTCGTTCGCGCTTGGTCCAGATTAGCGAGGGCTTTGTGGCAGTGATGTATGGGTGGGTGGCTATGGAAAAAGGCATACTATGTTGTACACATGACCTAGGATCTCTTCTCGGGGAATACCACTATATGTTTCGAGAATGTTGCGAACCTTTACTATTCAGTGTTCAGTTGCATAATTCAAAGCTGAAAGACTGACATCAGGCGTGACACGATGGTCGATGTTGGGTATCCACCAGTCCAGGTCCTTGCTTGGCTCGGCGTGTTTCAGTATGTCAGAATCGCTGAAATCCATTTTCATTCGTGATCCCAAAAAGTTTCGGTATTGATATGGCGGCAATGAGGCTTCGCTGGTGTGGTGAAAGAGTTATGAGAAAGAAGTTGGAGACTGTGACTTGAGTTGGCGGTTGGGATCAATGAGATTACAGAGTAACTACGCCGCACGAACATGCCCACCAATCAGTGCAGACACCAAGGATGGACCCCGAATTTTGGTAATCGCATAGTTCATATGCCACCCATGGCTAATTTTTTTCATCATTCCAAGTCAAAAAACTCCCACAGCAAGACTAATCTAACTCAAAGACCCCGTTGGTAGCCCATCGCCCGCATGGTAATTTCTTAAATGTGAAATGCCTCGCCCTGGCTCTACATCAAAGTAACTCGCTGAACGCTCTTCCGCCCAGTCTCTCAGCGCATCCCAATCATGGCATTGTTTAGACTGTCCATGTCCCGCGTCCCGATGGCCGGAGGTCCAGAGCAGCGTGTCATCGATGTTACACATGATATACTGCCGCAACGCATCGAAGCAATGATTATCGTGTGGTCGCGACCAATTTCCAGAGATACCGCGGTCAAGGGATACGTAATGATTACGGAGGGTTACCTGCAACGAACGGTCAGAAGATCGGATTGGGTGAGTGGGAACAGTTATATACTGACCGTGCAGTGAATGGCGTGATATGCTTCAATGACATACAGCTTATTTCCCGTTCCATCGGGTAAGTCCACTGAAGATGGGAGATTGTGTTGGGATGCATAGGAGGGGCTGACGGAGATGACGCCGTGGCCGGCTAGGATTGAGGACCAGGCTTCGTCTGCTTCAGTCTGGTTGTCGGATGTATACTTGGATGGCTCGTAAATGGTTCGCTTCTCTGATCTTTGCAAATTCAATCCGTCTACGAATGTTGTTAGCCTTTGATAGTTGTAACGTGGATAGTAAAGGTCAGAGACATACTGGGGGAGTGGGTCTGGCTGCGCAGTTCTCCTTTCAGACGGATGATGGCCATTGCTTGCATAATTAAAATCAGAAGGAGAGCTATTGCTATTAGATGTGATCTGAGTCGCGTGAATATCGACTTGGTTCTGCTGTTGTACTTGGTTCTGGCTTCGCTCAACAACGCTAGAGAGTCTTCTGGCTCTTCATCATTTGATTCAATATCCAATGAATCTCGATCTGAGCTCATGATCAGTTTATCGTCGAACGAGTGCATGTTGAAACTGGGTAACTCGGATCCTGAACACTGATTGTCCTCGGATGTGCAAATTTTTGGTTTTAGCTTGAGGGTTGAACAAAAACCCTTCTGAATAAACCACAACGTTTATTAGGCTTGTCACAAGTAGAGGTGCGATCATAAAACGAATAGTCTCCATATAACTCCACGTGAGCTACACGCTCAGTCATTCTCTTTGTCATGTACAGACGCACAGTATTCTCTGCAGATCACAAGTATATTTGCTTTATGAAACACAATCCTTCGCATTATTGATCTATCATAGACAGCTCCGGCTTACTAAAACGGGAAGGTACTATTCAAAAATGGTGCATTTGTCAGGCATATATCATTCAGTAAGCCAGTTTACCTAAGCTAAAAATGCGGGGAAATCCTCAGGGCGTAATTTAGTTGCCGAACCTTTGATGATAACAATGATTTGAAGCGTTTTTCTCTTAGACTAAATTGTATCCTTGAACCGATAGCGGCGACGCACCTAATTCATAATGGTACATATACCTTCCATGGTCGACGTCAAGTACTCGCATATTGGCTCAAAAGTTTCAATCATTGCTATCTTACGAAGGTCAATCCTGGATCACCACCGAATCATTATCCATACACGACAGTAGGTAGTCGTCGGAGTAGATTTAGAAATCAGATTACTAACAGGATAGATCAAACGATTTTCCGCTATCGAGATGCGTTCCTTATTCGCCCTCGCAATGATTTTGGCCACTTTCGCCTCCACAGGCTATGCTCTGCCAGTTGGGAGCAAAAGGAATGTCGATGTAGACCTCATTAGTCTTGCAAACCTCGCCGGTCTCAAAGCCAGAAATGCTCTCGACGAAGGCGCAGACCTCACTGGTCTGAAGAGCAGAGATGTGGAAATTGGGGATGTTGACCTTTCTCCTCTCAGGAAAAGGGAAGTGGACATTGAAGATGGCGACCTCATTTCCCTCAAGAGCAGAAATTCCGAGACTGAAAATGATGACATGGTTTTTTTCAAAAAAAGAGCTACCGAGGATAGTGATGGCGACCTCACTGGGCTCTAGAACAAAACTGTTGGGTCCCTCAGTTGTTCAACCTCATTGCGGGAGTAGTTACATGGCAACCGTCAACAAATTCAGAGATTATTTTATCGTTGTATTAGCAATGCAGATATTGAGTATCACCTGCACCAAGAGCAGCCGTACAATCGAAGCTTCTCACCCATTTTGTATCAATCGCGCGAAACTGCCAATATATCAGTGATTTGAACAGCACGAGTGTAAGTAAGTTATCTGCATAATCCCTTCGTGACATCGTTTTTGGACGTATTGTCTTTTTGATGTAATCTCAGTGATGTGGCTTCATTCCACGTGCAACATCAATTGATCCATCAATCCAAATGTTGAAGGTTGGGTGCATGCATGCACGTGCTTGCCAATGTGCACCGCCACCGCCGCTGGCGGGAAAGTGTGGCTGTGCTTTGCTGGACCTTGCAATCCAACTCGCAACAACTTGGACAATAAATAACGCTTCTGCCTCGTGGCTACATTGGAAATCGTATCGTCGGCATCCATTCAACAAGAATCAAACGTAAGCTTCTCATCATGCTATGTGAAAAGTGCAGCTCAATGCACTTCAAGCGGAGTAACGAGCTGCCGCCGTTTCAAAAAGCTTTTGTCAAATTCTATCACGAGGACTTTATATTTTACTTCCACCACGATTCGTATTCGGCTCTTGAACGATCGAAAACAACTTGCAGTCTTTGCAGAAAGATATGGAACGAATTTGATCAGTCGAGAAACCGCAGTCAGACTGACGACGAGATAGATCCAGGCTCCCCGGTCTATCTGAGCATACGGTTTCCGGACAAAGATTTTTCCGCAAAGGACTACAGCTTCGAGGAGCTTCTACACAGTGAGACCGTGCGTGTAAGTTGCTCGAAATTTGTAGTATGGACTAGTTTCACCCAAGGCACACCAGGTCAGTTCTCTGATTGAATACCTCTCCCCATTAGCGCCGAATAGCTTACTGCGCACTAGACGCCATGCGTCTATATTTGGAGAACCTTCGTTCCGCAACTTATGACGACATTACAACAATTTCGACTAAAAATATAGAGCTTGCTCGTATTTGGCTGCACCACTGCCGGGTCCACCACCAGCCGTGCGAACAACTTGCCAAGCCAGGCCACGTACCGTTACGAATAATTGACATTTCCGATCCTCAAAAGCCATTTCTCAGCATGGGAGAAGGTTGAATTGTCCCATATGCCACTCTAAGTTATAAATGGGGGAATACCGTGAAGTATCTGACAACCTCAGAGAACATCTCTCAGCATCAAGAACGAATTCCGCTCGATAGGCTGCCGAAAACATTCAAGGAGGCGTTCTTAGTCGCTCGAGCTCTGGGATTTGATTACATCTGAATAGATGCACTCTGTATACAGCACAATGTCCCTGACGAACTGAACGAGCAGATAGAACTCATGGGAGAAATCTATAGCTCCTCGACTTTAACAATATTTGCCGCCGTTGGCGATAACACGGATCATGGACTTCAGGCTTCCCGAGATGGTGCATTGTATAAACCTTCAGCCGTGCGTATAAAAGTCACAATACGCGACTGGCATCGCGAAGCTCCATTCTATCTCGGTATCTTCATGCCCAAACCCGACCAGCCTGACCCAAGTTCACCTTTAACGAAGCGAGGATGGGTGCTACAAGAAGAAGGCCTTTCCGCTCGAGGTCTCTGGTTCGGAAGAAACGAGATTTCGTGGATTTGCTTTTGCGAGGTTGCTACCGAGAGCTCTCCGGGCGTCAATGTTGTCCAACATCTTTACCAAGCCAACTTGCAAATTTACAATTTTGGAATCGACAGATTGATGATGAACATGAGATATCGGCTTCGTGAAGGTGTACAGCAATTAAACAATGTTGGGGACGTGACATTTTGGGGACGTGGTATTGTCCAAGACGAGTGGTACAAATTGGTTGCGAACTTCACCGCCCGTGAGTTATCATATTCATCTGATGTCCTTCCCGCGCTTTCCGGCATGGCGGGCAGGATCTCAAAAATATATGGACTTCGCTACGTTGCAGGCCTTTGGGAGGAAGATCTGCAGCTCGGGCTATTGTGGCAGAACGACTGGTCATTTACGCCTTCGAAGCCCATCCGTTGGGATCAGGCACCGACTACTGTCGATTTACAACCAGAAACAGGATCCCTGGACGATCGTCTTGTCAAAACTAACACCAATCGGCGAGCGGCGCAGGAAGTCATACGAAACCAGAATGATGGAGGGGCAACAGTTTCCGGGTGTGATCAAGACTGGGAAAATAATGAAAGTATAGGCAAAGCGACGTTCTCCTGGATCTCTCACTACCTGTCGGGTAAAAGAGTCGAATACAATCTCCATGGAATGTACGAACTTGAACCGCATCTAGGAATCCAAATCCTGCAAGCCACAGTCAAGCAAAGTCCAACCTACAAAAACCCCTTCGGAGAGATTCTATCGGCGTCGCTCAAGGCCCGAGCTAGGGTCAAGAAGGCAATTCGTGATGTCGAAAATGTCGGCTACGCGAATGGCAATCCCGTAAACCGGTTGATAGATATAGACGACTCCCAATCCGACAAACGCTATGTTGCAGAGCTCTTCCCTGATTCGGTAGACATGATCGAGCGATTCGACGTTATCCACTGCGTCCTCTGTGCAGTAGTTCGGATCCAGCCGCATCCTGACGAACAGAACAAAGGAAAAAAATGGATGTTGAGGGGCATAGGCGTAGTGCCGTCATCTACACTAGGTCCGAGTAACCGGTTCGTCCGTGTTGGCTTTGTTAATGTGCTTGATGAGGAGTGGTTTAAGGGATGCCGCTTGGGTGACTGGGACGACTACACGGACGTGCAGGAATTAGAACTCATCTAAAGTGCGCAGATATGTGTGAGAACTGTAATGAGCGGCTCCTTCCGGACAGCACGTGCATTGCATAGTCTCTGGCTCAGCGGTACTCCACCAAATAGGCGAGGAGGGTTGTATTCGAGGAGGGTTGTATTCGTGTAAGACTCAGCTCCTACCAAACCCATCTGTCTATGCTCCTGGCATATAAACCGCTGCACCTAGGCTAGCTCATCTAACAATACAGTAGAGTCAACAGCAATGGACTTTTTCTGTGCCCTGCCATCCGATATGTCCTTTCCACTGCCACTGCTATTATCGTTTTGAGTAGGCTCGACATTGCTTTCAACGGGCTGGGCTTGAAACGGCCAGCGGCCATTCCTCTCCTTGAACGATAGAAGACCGAACCCGATTATGACTACCAACCAGTACAGATTGTACGAAATCACCGACCCGTACGTGGCCGAATTCTGCCACCCGAAGAGGGAGTTGAAAAGGCCCCAACCGCCCTCGCCGTTTTCGTAGGATGGGTTGCAGCACTGGGGCTTGAATGAGCTTGTGGTTTGAGGGATTGGGGAACGGGGTGCTTACGTTGACGTGCCACACGCTTTTTCGGATATCGTATGACCCCGGGCCAGATCCGGCCTCGACTGCTCCTTCACCGGCGAACTTGGCCCACTATACCGATTTATTAGCGGTTGGAGGGGGGTAGGGGAGTTGTGATACATACCGCGTCCATCTCCAGGTCCCACACCCCTTTGGAGAAAAGGCCTGCGGCGACAAGGTAGAGGAAGCAGGTTGAAACTACCAGAAAGATCTGTAAAGACGCAGAATTTCCGCTCCTGAGTATCTATGGTAAGCTTGCTTGTTATGCAATGAAGATGGATAATACTTACCGGTAAATGAGGTAGCCGACTAGGATTCCAGCGGCAAATCCACAGACAACAGCCAAAGGAAAGGAAGTTGCAGGCAATCCTATACCTACGCCTGCAATGAAGCTGGAGAGCATGAGTAAATGAGATATGACCGGGCATAGAAGCGTAAACTTACAGAACGGCCTCAATGCCTTCTCTCATGACGGTGATAAAAGGCAGTAGGAACATGGCATATTTCTCCAACCATCTCCCAATGCGACCACGGACGGGTAGTGCCAAGGAATCCTTGTCCTCAAGGATCTTGGCAATCTTGACTTTCCATTTATCCTGAAGCTTGTTCACACGGAGCAGACCAGCACCCATGACGGTGATGATGATGGATGCAACAATGGCGAGAACACCCTCCCAGATGTACTCGGCGGCAACGAAGGACCTACGCCCGACGGTGTAGAAGACGGCAATCAAGGATCCGCCGATAATGAGGCAGAGGATCACGCCCAAAATGACTCCGAACCAGACCTGCCTGGCCAGTCTTTTCCGAATGGCAGCGTCGGCATCGAGGCCAAGGGTCTGCTGGAGGAAGGCTAGCAGCACGGAGACGATGATGCTCGTTTCCACACTCTCCCGGAAGCAGATGAAGAAGACGGGGACGGCGAAGACATTGGGCATGATGAAGTACGGGATGGGGTGCAGCGGTGTGTATGGGTAGGTAAATGTGGGTGGAGAGGAGTTATGTATCCATCACGGCTGGGGGTGGAGACGATAGTGAAGCAGCCAGACCGGGCCAGATCATCTGATTAGATGAAAATTCTCACCCCGAAGCGAGCAGGAAGTCGCCGTGATTGGACAGACCCGACATCAAATTATCTGATTAGATGAATAATCGGGATCTGATAAGCTAAACGTTAGTCTGTCCAATCAGGGCTGGAGCTAACCCCAACATGGCAAGCGTCGGCGGCCCGCTAAACAAGCACCACAAGCCTTCTTCAGACGCCATCCCCACAATTGGCACTCGATCAATGCACCGAGTCGGACCATATGTCATGTCTTCCCTTCCCTCTTCTCCGTCTTCTCCTCCCTCTCCCCACACTCGTGTGATGCCTCCGACTTCTCCAGCTCCGTCGTCATGACCATGTCCATCTTCACCCTGCTGGCTTGGTTGTGCCTCGCTCTTTTCACTCGTGCTGCCACTGTCACTTATGATTTCGACGTCAGCTGGCTCTACGCCAACCCCGATGGCCTGCAGAACCGGCCCGTTATTGGCATAAACGGCCAATGGCCCATTCCCACCATCACAGCAAACAAGGGCGATCGTATCGTGGTCAACTTGAAGAACTCCCTTGGCAATGAATCCACCAGCCTGCATTTTCATGGTCTCTACCAGAATGGCACTACTCACATGGATGGTTCCGTTGGCGTCACTCAGTGTGCCATTCCTCCCGGTGGCCGCTTCACTTACAACTTCACTGTATGCTTATTTCCAACTCCCCACCAAAAACTGTGCCATTGACATGCCTATTAGGTCGATCAGCCCGGCACGTACTGGTACCATTCTCACAACAGGGGCCAGTATCCAGACGGTCTGCGTGGGCCGCTCATCATCCATGATCCAGACTCACCATACAAAAACCGCTACGACTCGGAGATTGTGATCACCTTCTCTGATTGGTACCACAGCCTCATGAATCCACTTCTTGCTTCATTCCTTTCCCTCGGCAACCCATCGGGCGCTGAACCTGTACCCAACTCAGCTCTAGTGAACGAGACCAGAGACCTCTCCGTCAAAATCGAGGCGGGGAAGACGTACCTGGTAAGAATGGTCAATATCGGCGCCTTCGCTGCCCACCACGTGTGGTTTGAAGATCACAAAATGAGCATTGTTGAAGTCGATGGCGTATACACCGAGCCCATGGAAGTGGACATGATCTACATGACAGCCGCCCAGAGGTATAGTGTACTTATAACGACAAAGAATTCATCAGACCAGAACTATGCATTTGTTGGAAGCATGGATCAGGTATGTGCCCTTCGTTCTGCCTCCATCCTGGCCTATCGAGTCGCGTCGGTTGCGCTTGTTTTTTTCGGTGCTTTCTTAACCTTGTTCACTTCACTAGGACTTGTTCGATACTGTACCAGAGGGCCTTAATCCAAATGTCACCGGCTGGCTTGTATACGATGAAACAAAGCCGAAGCCTACTCCGCAGGAGCTTACCACATTCGACCCTTCCGACGATTTCAAACTCGTACCACATGATAAGCAGCTGCTCCTTGACCACGTTGACCACTCCATAACGCTCGACGTGAAGATGGATAATCTGAACGACGGTGCAAACTAGTAAGCAACAAGAGTTTTTTTTTACCCAAATGGACCAAGCATCCATGGTCCGACATGCCTAGTATCACGTTGACATGTTTCCTCCCAGCGCTTTCTTCAACGACGTGACATACGTCCGCCCCAAAGTTCCAACGCTCTACTCCGTCCTCTCCACAGGCCCTAACGCTACCAACCCATCTATCTATGGCTCCAACACAAACCAGATTGTTCTAGCGGAAAATCAGGTCGTCGAGATCATCCTCAACAACAATGACCCGGGAAAGTAAGCATTCTTGTTTCCTCTACATCGACGACCAGTCTATGTCCTGCTCGGAAGATCAGCTGACGTCTCTAAGACACCCCTTCCATCTGCATG
Source organism: Periconia sp. R9002 (assembly GCA_023627715.1). Lineage (NCBI taxonomy): Eukaryota > Fungi > Ascomycota > Dothideomycetes > Pleosporales > Periconiaceae > Periconia > Periconia sp. R9002. The sequence goes on along the minus strand of JAMAHW010000061.1, from coordinate 104,157 downwards.
GTCACAGTTTCCAAGTAGTACATCGTTCAGATGAGGAGGCTGGCTCTTACAATGCAAGCGCGGTTCAGACGAGCTCGTTCCCTGCGAGCCCTATGAAGCGTGACACCATACTCGTGCGGCCCAACGGCAACGTTGTCCTCCGCTTTCGCGCCGACAATCCTGGCGTCTGGCTGTTTCACTGCCACATTGAATGGCACGTCGTGTCCGGTCTTGTCGCAACCGTGATTGAATCCCCTTTATCCATTCAACATCAACTTATCGGCAAAATCCCCGCGGATCACTTGGACAATTGCAGGGCGGGCGGCACGCCCACCCAGGGCAATGCCGCGGGTAACACTTTGGATCTGCTTGATCTCCACGGGGAAAATGTGGCGCCTGGGCTGTTGCCCGCGGGGTTCACTGCCAAAGGCATTGTGGCATTGGTGTTTAGTTGTGTGGCGGCTTTCTTGGGCATGACCGTGATTGGGTGGTATGGTATGGCGCCTATCAAAGTGACGTCTAATTGAGGACATGGGCAGGAAACCACAGGGTTCAGCTCTCTTTCGGCGAGGATGTCGCCTGTGTCTAACATCTACTTTATGATGATAACGTACGGCATGCCGTTCGCCTCGGAATCCGGCAGAGTTTCAGCGCACCAGGATGCAGCTGTAGATGCACCAACTTCCTCCATTACTCGCATAAACTCTGTATATTGGTCTTTCTCAATGTCGGGTTTACGCAAAAGCTTTTGATGACGGAAATCGAATAATCCAATCCTGCGGAATTCGCCCCGTCTCTTGCTCAAACAACTCAAAACCAATCCTCTAATGAGAATTTCTTTCCATTCCCACTCACGCAATTTCCTGTCGCTGTGTTCTTGGTCGCTAGGGTCAGATTCGTTCGTGGATCTAGCATCTTGCTGCAAATTTTGCACATTGTCCTTCGATTCTTTGGCGCGCGTATGGACTGACGGGGCCAATTTAGAAGCCCCTGATCTGCCCCCTATAATAGGGAGGAGGATCAAATGATTACCGAATTTGATGGATTCATCATCATTATTGTCCATACACACGGGAAACCGTTTCTTGGCCGTGTCGATTGTGATTATGACGGAGTTGTTGCTTTTTTCTTGGTCCTCCGTAGAAGGAATTCTTCCACGGACTAGCGCTTGACAACTCATACGCAATTCGCCGTCGCTGACTGCACCGAATGGATCTGATCCTGCAAGAGTAGTCGAAACATCTAGCACGCGAGCGAACTCATCCGATCCTAGGTCCTCCTTGAATCTTGAGCCCCAGTAGCCCCAATAATACGTTGGTCCATCCACTGAAGTCCAAGACCACGAGGGTGCTCTCCACTCTGAACGTCTGCCTTGAGAAGTGACCCATACGAGTTGCCTCAGTAAATTTTCCTTCCACATTCCTGCTAAATAATGGCCGCCATTTGCTTCGTGTTGCCGTCGCGCTATACCCGATAGAGCCGGCAGCTTATCAGCCGCGTTTGTCAGTTTGCAAGCTGAATAGAGTGCAACAATCTGACTCCATTCCCATGAAGTATCCTCCGGTACCACTAGCTGGGTACCTAGCGTCTTTGGAGATCCCTCTGGAAGGAATTCGGAAATCCATGTAGTTCTGCACTCACAGAAACAGCCCTGTTCGCCTAGATATATTGTACGAGGAGCCAAAAGACGTTCCTGGAGCGTCCACGCCCTAGTAGCCAAGTGTGTTCTACTTGTCGCAACATCGTATACCCGCCGGACATGGAAATTTCTGACAAAACAGTACTTCCTGGTCGAAACCCGAGCGAGAAATCCCCCATTATAGTATGGGCTCATCGTGAAGAAACCTTCATGTACATCAGTTGCAGTTGTAGCAGCTATGTTCACGTAGGCGCTGCCGTACACGGAACGCATCTTTCCACTTTCGCTAATCCAGTCTGAGTGATCACTCTCTCCTTGAATGATGCAGAGCGCATCAATCCAGATGTATTCGACCTCGAGTGCTCTTGCAGTATGTATAGCATCCACGAAAGTCTGTGGTAGTTTACCCTTCGGAATCTCTTTCAAGAAACCATCTAGGTTGTCGCGAGTCAGCTTGAGAAAGTCTCTGTTTCCCCAGCAATAGCTCAATGTTGCATAACGGGGCGATTCCATGAGAGTCTCTGTCAAGACCAGTCTTATATTTTCGTCAGCTATGCAGACCAGCCTTCCAGGTCTCTCGACCGATTGTTTACTTTTGCATAGCTTGTGCTCATCGGTACACTTATTTAACCAGGCCTTGACAAGATCAAACCGCGCAACAGGTTCGTCATTACGATTCACTACAAAGTGTTAAATTTTTAATTGTCAAGAACACGGTGACATACTGTGAGGAGGTACAACATGGGACTCAAATTTCCACATCTGCGGTAAGCTCGAGTTGGAGGATGTCGCGATTTTGCCGGGTAAATTCATCCACAAACACTGCGTGAATCCCCTAGATCCCCAGTTCCAAACCGATATGGAGCAAGATTCGGAGCTGCCAAGAGTAGCCAATCGCTTTTCGAGCTTGCGAAATGTGTCCAACACATCGGCATCGACCTGTGAGACGAGGAACGCGCAGCACCTGCACCCCTTTCGCATGGCCGCCTCCATTTCGCAGGTACGGATGTGGCGCGCGATTCCATGTGCTCCGTGTTTCGTCCCGATGGTCGGCCAATTGTTGAACATGTCGGTGCAGCCTATGCAGAACCTGTTTTCGACGCGTACCGTCTCGGCCGCTGTTTCTATCGCATTTTCAACGACACGAGCGTCGAGAGTGTCATGTTCGACTTGCGTAATTAGAGGGGAGTTTATTTCCATCACATCTCCGTCCATCTCCATATACCGCCGATACCACTCTCGTAGAGCATCATCAGAACCATCCACCGGGGACGTTTCAGGAAGGACTCTCTCGCTCCCTGTTTCTTTTGTTCTGTCTGTCATTCTAATCAATATTATTGTATTCGAGGTTTCGCATAGGACTTTCGCGTGGAGCACTTCGGGCAATTTGTTCGTACAGAAAAGCTGAGCAGGACGACGACGACAAAAAGTTCAGCCGACCACGCGTAAGCAACCCCGCTCTGGGCCCTGGGGGCTGAAATCTCCCATTGTGAGCGCCACATGATCGCTTAAGGGATTCGAAGGACAGATCAAGGTCGATGGTGAATTTGAGAGACTGATGTAGCTCGTGAGATGGCCGGCAACCAGCGCACACATCGCGCACTGTCGGGTTTCTATTGACGCGACTGAGTTTTTCAGTAGATTGATTCCAACGCTTCTAGAGTAGCCTCATGCTCATGCGTGCAGTTCTGCCGAGCGGCTATTAAGAGGCCAAGAAAATATGCGAGCGTATATTCGAGTGAGACGTTACGCCGGTATCCGTCTCTCGTCCTCGCCTCCGTGTGCCGGCCAGGCCAAATCACTACCTGAATCAACAACCAGCGACTTCTAGAACCCGATTTCGCGTTCCCCTTCATTTCCAAAAACTCTCAGACCGTCCAAATGTGGCCCGATCTGCAGCGAATTTTACATTATCTGCCCGTGGATCAACCCGCCGCCGTCATACTCAACCTGCTAAAACTCGAGAGCCACCACGACATAACAGCCACAGCGCAGGCATCATCCCCCGTTTCCAACATCGACAACCCCGTCGTCGACCAGCCGTAGAAAACAGCAAATAACAATCATCCCCGTGTCACGTCACTGGATATACATACCTTCCTCCCGAACGAGTCGTTCGTTCCTTTTCGTAAACTGGATGGATCAAGTTAGTCCGCCGAGTCGCGTTGCTGCTTTCTGAGACAGAAAATACTAGCTTCTGTCTCGCTTTGTGGGTTTGTTTTGTCGAACCTTACTCACTTTGTGCGCAATAATAGCCCATGGAGGGTATTGATCGTTTTAGATATACAAACGAGGAAGTGTGCATGTGGAGATTATGCTGGATGATGATGGAGTAGTCAGTGCGGTACTGCGTGTCGAAGTAGAAATGGGAAGAAGGTAGGCTTGCGTGAAATTGTTAGGCTTGGCGTTTGTGTGTATGAGATGGTGGCGGATAGAAAAGTTGAGAGAGGGGGGAAATTTGGGGGTTGTTTTTGTGTGGTTTGAAAGTCGGATTGCATGGGAAGTGAGTCTTATGGGAAGGCTCGGGGATGGATGAAGCTTGTAGCAGCTTTCGGGGGAGGGAGGGGGGTGGTGTTTGTGATTTTGAGACGTACTCGATACAGTAGGTGGAGATTTGATACCTTATATATTTTGTACTCTTATTGAAAAAAATATTAAGAATTTTTATCTATCTAGAGCTGTTAGACGTAGGGTGGGGAGTTATATACTTTATTATTATACTGTAGTCTAATTTAACGTGTAGGGGGATATTGGCATGTCGAATTGTAGGAGGGAGATGAATAAAAACGGTACGTATTATTAAACCTCTCCTAAAGCTTTTCTAATACTATACATATATATATTGTAATATGCCATTTGGACTAATGAATTACTTCGGCCGGCTTACGCTTTGCCCTTCCACTTGATCCGGGAGCTCGTCTTTCAGCTTATAATCTACAACGAATAAGCTGCCCAGGAACCCAAGTACAGCGAAGACGGTATACAAGATCCACACCTGACTCAGAGCAAAAGTGAGGGACCCCCGCAACGCAGCTCGTTGACTGTCAGGAAGGCCAACAGAAGCCCAGAAGACCTCCAGGGTATGCGGCAAAGAGGCCACAATGTCCGGTGAGACGCCTGCATTAAGCAAAGCAGCCGACTGTTTTTGCAGCTCGTTTTGTAGTGCGACTTGGCCGATGACGAGGCTAATGGCCGAGCTGAGGGTGCGCAGGAAAATGAAGGTTGCGTAGGCACTCGAGACCTCGGACGACTTCACAGCTGCCTGAAGGCCGATCAGGGGCGCTTGGAACAGAGGGCCAATGCCCACAGCTAAGAGAAGCTGAGAAATGACGATGCGGATCCAGCTTCGATAGGCCGGAAATGTAATACAGAGAGCCGTCCCCAATGTGAGAAAAGCTGTGGCCCCCCGAATCGTATCACGATATCGCCCTGTCGACTGGATTACCAGTGCGGCGGCAATGGTGAATACCGTGGTGGGAATGGCGGTGATGAGAAGCCATAGGCCAGCGTCAACAGCACCAGCCTGCAGCACCAGTTGGAAGTAGATGGGAAGATAGTACAAACAAGCGATGTAGACAAAGCCATGCGAAAAGCAGACGAGCAAGCAGGCGCTGCCCGATCGATGGCGGAATAATCGCATGGGGGTAATGGGGTAAAGCGATTTGGTCTGTTGGAAGAAGAAGAGGATCAGTGTGCCAGCACCCGCTGTCACCAGGCCTATCACGACGGCGGACCTCCAGGCGAAGATGATGCCGCCGAACTGCAGGCCGAGGAGTAGGAGGACGGTGCCACTCGAGACTAAGAGCATGCCCAGCCAGTCAACTCGCTTGAGTTCGGTAAGGGCAGAAAGCTTCAGCAGAGGGAAAGGCAAAAGGGTAACGATCAAGGCAATGGAAGCAGCCGTGATGGGAAGATTGATCCAGAAGCACCTGCAGCATGTTAAGATGGATAAATGCATGGATAGATCTTACGCATGTCTCTCCGGTCAATGATAGTATTCGACACACATGCTACGTACCAGCGCCATCCGGCGTACTGGGTCAAAACACCACCGAGGATAGGCGCAATTGCGGCGCCGACGCAGCTGGCACCGGCATAGATGGCAATGTAGAAGCTCCTCTCGCGAAGCCGAAACAAGTCCGCCATGCAGATATTGCACATCACAGTGAAGGCGCCTTCGCCCATACCTTGGACGGCGCGGCCACCGATCAGCATGTTCGCGTCCTTAGCGAGCGCGGATATCAGACTGCCCATGAGGAAAACAAGCAGACCACCGGTCAGTACGGGCTTTCGACCAACGGCATCCGACATGGGGCCCCATAGCGGCATTAGGCCGGCGGCGGCGAGCAGGTATGAAGATGCCACCCACGAGTATTGGGACGTGGTGGTGGACAGGTCGTTGGAGATGAACGGAAGCGCAACGCTCACGATGACCGAGTCCATGGATACCAGTGCACCTCCGGCACCAAAGGCGCACATGATGCCCACCCTGCGGAGAGCCGACATGTTGTGGGTTGGATGCTGTGCTATGGTTGTGTCCTGGATCACAACATCACGGAGGTCCGCGTTGTCGTGGCATTCGCCATGATGTGGGATTTCCATGATGAGGTACGTTTTTTGACCGCCAAACGTGGGATGCTCCTGGATCCGTCCGCTGTGGAAAACAAAAAGATGGATCTAAGTATGGTCAAATGGCTGTTTATCAAGCAGGCAGTGTGCAAGACAATGGGAAAGTATAAAAATACTAGAGGTAAATTAGTAATCTTATTTGTATTACTGTGCCGTTACAAGGATCCGATTGTGTCCTTCCTTGTTCAGCAGTGCTGATTCTCGCCGCCACGTCTCGCGGGATTTGGGGCCTCGCAAAAACGCAAAATCGGGGAGCCGTCGTCCAAAATGGACTTTCGGCAGAGACGCTATGCTCGATCAACCTTTAGCGCTTCGTCTCGTTTAGTTATCGTATTATTGCCCTCGAGCGCAACGATATGTACCATCTCAAACAGCGTGCCTATAGGCTCGGTAAAGTCGCCATCGTCGAGCATCCCGGCAGGCACAGCATCCAGCAGTCCGTCGTACGCCAGATCTTGGGCTCGGGTCACCTCTCTCAGGACTCGCAAGTCGTTCGCTTTATGCGCTTGGTGTGCCGCCGTGCCATAGTAAGCGGTGACTTGCACGCGAGCTGTGGCCACGCTCTTGTTACGCTCACCGGGAGTTGGTACAGAGAGGGCTAGTTGCTTTGTCGTCTCTTGTATGAAGTTTGTCGAGGCCTGCTGCAGCGCCATGAAAGTGTGCACGTTGCGATGTTGCGACTTGACATACAAGCGACCGCCAATCCAACGGGTAGTCGTGGTTTCATCCTTGCTGCATTCCGCTCCCAAGCTCTCATCGTCGAAGAAGTTGTATTGCGTAGCAGAGAGCGGTCCATGGAGCTGGTACATGCCCACCCACTGTCCTTCTTCCAGCGACAGTTGGCCGGTTTTCGCATTCGGTGCCACGCAGATCCAGCACGTGAGGCCCTCATCGCGCAGCTCAGCCATCCATGATTCTGTGCTGCGGAGGAATTGAGGAGCGTATAGTAGGATGCGGCTCTGAATTGCTCGGATGGCCTCGACGTTGAGATTGGCGAATTTTCGTGCCAGTAGAGGGCTGAGGTGAGGACCGAGTTTCAGCGCGGCGTATCGAGAGTTGCTACTTGTTTGACTTTCTATTTGGGACATTGTCGTTGGGGATTTTGTGATGAGGCGATACTGTCTAGGTTCATTGAAAGCGGATGCAGTGGGCGATAGGAACACGTTTGAAGAATGATATTGAGCACCTTTTACGGCTGCGAGCAGGATGCTCAACTCTCTCGACCCTGATAAGCGACAAGGCGCTTACCGCTTGCAGTGCGCACTACACTGCGGGAGGATGCTTACACTGCATGGCTTATGAAGCGTCAGCATCGATTCGAGATGTGCCCAATACTTGCCCAATAGTTGACCCTAGATCAGATCCAGGAGCCAGGGTTGAATTGGCCGAACCGGAACAAAACCTCTGCCGGGTTGTTCTCTCACCACTCACAATCGTCTTGAGCAAAACCGCTCGGAACTCCATTCCATATTTTTTCCGACATTTAAGAGTTTCGCCATTGGCCTCTACATAAGGACAGAAGAGTTTGCGCCGCTGAGTGAAAGGTATCGAGTTCATTCATTCGATTTTCCAACGAGTGCCTGAGGCGGAGGACGGTATCCCGACCAGTAACTATCGCGAAGATGAAAGAGCCGCCGGCACTTCCCAAGACGGAGCGAATCGCAGTCGTTGGCATGTCCTGCCAGCTCCCGCCCACCATCGACGACCCAGGCAAACTGTGGGAATTTTGTACTCGGGCCCGTTGTTCAGCAAACACGATTCCTACCACACGGTTCGACGCGCGGAACTTCTATCACCCTAATCCATCCAAGAAGGGCCATTTCAATGTCTCAGCAGGATCGTATCTCGAGCGTGACGTCGCTCTCTTTGACGCTTCATTCTTCAACTTGAGTCGGGCCGAGGCGACAGCCATGGACCCCCAGCAACGATTACTCTTGGAAAGCGTCTTCGTGGCCCTGGAGAGTGCCGGCTTAGACACAAATGCTCTGGCTGGCCGTGCCGACGTTGGCGTTTTCGCTGCTGGGTCTAAGAGCGATTACGAGACTCAATTGAACCACGACCAATTCACAGCGCCCCGCTACGCTGCTACAGGAAGCGCGATGACCATGTTCGCCAATCGCATCTCGTACGACCATCCCACAATGGGGTGAAACCCATCAGACCTTGTCTGAGACCTTTGTTAACCTTTTCTACTTTTCTGTTTAGGTACTATTTCAATTTTCGTGGCCCGAGCTTCACCGTAGACACTGCTTGTTCATCAAGTCTGACAGCGCTGCATTGTGCTGTAGAGAGCATCTGTAGGGGTGAGTCTTCTTATGCGATTGTGGGGGGCAGCTTTTTGCAGCTTTCCCCGATGCTATTGAGCTATATGGGTAACCTTGGGTGAGCATATCCGTTATTTTACCAAGCTGATGACTTGGATCAACTCATTTCTTTTGCTTCTCTTTAGGACATTAAGCAAAGACGGTAAAAGTTACTCTTTCGATCACAAAGCGGAAGGATACGGTCGTGGCGAGGGCGTCTGTTGCATCGTTCTCAAATCTGAACGGGATGCATTATCGTGTTCAGATCCGATTCGAGCAATCATTCGCCAAACGGGCATCAACCACTGCGGCCGCTCGCAGGGCATCACGTTTCCCAACGGAGAGGCGCAGGTTGATCTTATCCGCCAAGTTTATGATTCTGCTGGCTTGTGTCCGGAGGAGACCTGTTTCGTTGAAGGGCATGGTGAGTAGTAGAATTCTAGCTTTGCCGGAAAAGCGATGCTTATTCGATCTTGCTAGGTACGGGAACAGAACGAGGCGATCCGATCGAGGCAAACTCCATCATGACCGCCTTCTCGGGAAAAGCTGGCGTCAGAAAAGATCCGCTCTTCTTTGGAAGTATCAAATCTAATTTCGGTAAGAGATATATTTACTCTAGTCCTAATAGTATAGTAACGAAAAGTCGAAAGGACACTTGGAAGGCGCAAGCGGGCTCCTGTCTGTCATTAAGTGCGTGCTCATGCTTGAGAATCGGCTGATTCTCCCAAACGCAAATTTCGACAAGCCTAACCCCGCTATCGATCTTGAGAGTGGGAATTGCCATGTAAGTGTTTTGCGAGTTTTCCAACAAAAAGGGGAGAATATGCATGTACTGAGTTGGCCAAGATACCCACTGAATGCGTTCCCTGGCCGGAAGGCAAAATCCGGAGAGCATCAATTAATAATTTCGGCTTCGGTGGGTCCAATGCCCATGTAATTCTTGAACAGGCAGCCGAACGTTTGCAAGACAAGGAAATAAACCGTGGAGTTGCGTCAGCTCAACCCTCAAGCACCAAACTTCAGTCGAAAGAAAGTCTTTACAGTCTCTCCGCCAAGGACGAAACCACCCTGACCTCGTCCGTCATGGCGCTGGTAAAGTACCTTGAGAACAAACCAGAGCTCCAACCCCCCGAAGAGGACCTTTTCCTTCACCGTCTCAGCTACACGCTCTGCTGTCGACGCACGCAATTCGATTACCAGTGCGCCTTTGTCGCGTCAACTCGACATGAACTGGTGGAAAAGCTACAGGCTGCCACTACTATCAAAGCGGTGCGAAAGTCAACGACACGAAAACCAGCGTTTGTCTTTACCGGCCAAGGCGCCCAATGGGCACAGATGGGTTTATCGATGATGCAAATACCAGAGTATGCCCGATCCATGGAAGAGGCCGATCGGTTTTTAGTGGAGGAATTGGGGGCCCGGTGGTCATTGTTAGGTTGTTCAGTTTCCATTTCTAAAACAAAAGGAAAGCAGAATAATGAAAGACGGAGGCAGAAGCGCTAACTCTTTGCCCGTTTCCGCAGATGAGATTTCCAGACCGAACGATAGTACCTCTGTTGGATCCGCAGTCATCAGCCAGCCCGCCGTTACCGCTCTGCAGATTAGCCTCGTCCGCTTGTTACGGAGCTGGAAGATCGAGCCTGCTGTTGTGTGCGGGCACTCAAGTGGAGAAATCGCTGCGGTAAAGTACCTTCGTCGATCGTAGCTCCGGAGAAGCATCTTCGCTAACTAGGAAAGCATGGCAGGCATACGCCGCCAACTTCTTATCCTTCCGCTCGTGTATGGCGCTGGCGTATTTCCGAGGCAAGGCCGCTGCCTCTTTGCGAAACGGCGAACAGGAGCCGAATGGGGCCATGCTAGCCGTCGGAGCATCAGCAAGCCTCGTTGAGCCTCTACTGGAAAACATCTCTAGTGGACTTGCAACAATTGCATGCTACAACAGCCCCGAAAGTATTACGATCTCGGGGGACCGAGCCGCCGTTCTCGAGCTGCAGCGGGACTTGAACGAAATCGGCGTGTTCAATCGCCTTTTGAAGGTTGACACGGCGTATCACTCTGACCATACAATTCCATCGGCGGAGGAATATCTCAGAGATATCAGTCCATGGCTTACTATGAAAACCCATAGCACTCGCGACGTACTGGATGCGAAGATCTTTTGCTCGTCTGTAACCGGATCAGCCGTGACTGCCGCTGTAGTGCAGTCGCCTTGGTATTGGACGACGAATCTAGTCTGCCCAGTGCAATTTGCCAGTGCAACGGAGTGCGTGCTCCGCGAACTCTCCCTCAGCAGCAAGCGGGATGGTTCGATTACCATTATTGAGATGGGACCGCATGGCGCTCTGGCCGCGCCGATACGAGAGACGGTGAAGCATCTTCGAACACCAGCGGATTATTTTCCTGCCATGCAGAGAGGAAAAAACGGCGTGGAACAGTCTTTGACACTGGCTGCATCATTGGTAACCAGAGGACTCGCCCTGGACATTGCCCAAGCCTTCTCTTTAACGAATACGATGTGTGACAAGCAACCTGCTCTGGAGATACTTACCGATCTACCACCATACCCCTTCAACAAGACGACGAGGTACTGGCATAGCTCCCGCGCTGCGGATGCTTACTTGTTCGACGGCTCGCCCTGGAATGTCATGCTGGGCCATAAGGCGACTAGTACGGCCGCAAATGGGGCGATTGAATACCGCAACGTTTTCTCTCTTGACGACATCCCTTGGCTTCGTGATCACCAGGTTAAAGGAAGTGTCGTTTTTCCCATGGCGGGCTATATCTCAATGGTAGTGGAGGCACTCGCTCTTGAAGCATCCAAGCAGCAGCGGCCGCCAATTTGTGGGTATTCGTTGCGAGAGATGACGGTCGCAAAAGCGTTAATGTTGGCGGAGAACGTCGACCACGAAATGTTTATCGTGTTGCAGCCGCATACCCTTGAGACTCGCGCTGCTGCGACTGGCTCAATGACTTCTTGGCTCGCGTTCCAGGTCCGGTCATGGTCGAAAGAAGGAGGCTTCACTGAGCACTGTAGAGGCCTGGCATCAGTAGTGCGTGATGACGGCTTGGACACGGCCAGCATAATGACTGCTACTGACAAGCAACAATCTTTAGCTGAACTACGGTCGAGGATTACCAAGGGCTGCAACCGTTTGATCAATGCTGATGCTTTCTATCGACGGGTGTCACAGGTAGGCTTGGACTATGGGCCGTGCTTCCGCTTGATATCGTCTCTCACAACTGGCAAAGACTGCGCGTTGGGTTCAGTTAACTGCACTGATACCAGTCGACTGATGCCCATGGGGTATGAAAACCGGCTGGTTGTCCACCCAACCATCTTGGATGCTAGCTTGCACGTTGGCCTATGTAACTTGGCCGGCAACACTGGACGGCTCTCTCAGCTAAGGGCGCATGTTCCGACCTTTGTCGATAGTATCTTTGTCGCTGCCGACACCTACGATGCCGCTGGTATGAAAGTGTTTTTTCATAATGCAAGCTGCGAGCCAATGACAAGGACCTCGTCTGGAGATCTTCTTTGTTTCAAAAATGATGGTTCAGATCATTCCTGCATTGAAATTCGCGGAATGCGCATGGCGGACGTTTCTGAGGATGCTTCGCAGACGATGAACGATGTGGATACGATCAATCCCGCACGCCTCGAGTGGCTCGACCATCCCGACTTCTTCACCAACGAGAGTGTTGCCAGGCTGAATGCTCCACAGGCGACACTAGCTTTGGAGGCCAAGAGACTTCAGGAGCTGGAGCTGCTGTCGCTTCGATACATCCGGCGTGCGCTTGCAGGCAGCACTCAACATCATGAAGCTGTTGGAGCGCCTCATTTGGCCCAGGCGCGGCAGTGGATGGAGCAGGTTGTCTCAAGTGTCACTTTGGGCGGCGATGTGGGTACTGTGACCATGGAGGAGGATAGCGATGGTGGTGATGGTGATGATTATGACGACGCTGCTATTGATCAATCAGATGTAAAGTGGATTCGTCGGGTCGGCGCCCATTTGGAGGGCATCCTCAACCACGAGTTAGACCCTCTGACCGTCCTGCAGGACAGCGGAATGCCCACCTTTTATGCTGCATCCGCAATCTTCCAGCGAAGCGCCCACCTACTCGCAACCATGGTCGGCCACCTCAGTCTACAAAACCCGTCACTCCGGATCCTGGAAGTGGGCGCTGGGACGGGTGGCTTCACTGCACGCATTCTAGAGCAGCTAGAGCAACGTTTTACCTCGTACCACTACACAGATATCTCACCGGCGTTTTTTGAGGCAGCAAGAACCAAATTTGCCAAGTGGGCGTCGAAAATGACGTTCCAAACTCTGGATCTAGGCAAAGATCCCGCTGCCCAAGGCTTCGAACTCGACTCGTTCGACCTCATCGTAGCGGCGGACGTCGTCCATGCAACGCCTTCGGTGAGCGAGACGTTGAAGAGGTTGCGGGAATTGCTGAAGCCGCATGGTATACTGGCTATGGTCGAGCTTAGCCGCTTCTCGCCTTTCTTCTTCCCGTTTGCTACCCTGCCCGGTTGGTGGTCCCGTCCAGGTGGGCCGATTCTCTCAGAGACGGAGTGGCATGCCGAGGTGATAGGCGCCGGGTTTGCGGGTCTCGATGCTTATGTGCGTGACTTCCCGGATAACCATGATAGTCACTGTGTGATGTGGGCTCGCGCAACAGCAAAAGGAGCAGTCGAAGCAAACGGAGCGAACGGAGCAATCGTCGCCCACGCTCCGCTGGCGGAGGCAACTGTGATAATCGGGAGTCATGAGGTCATCAAAGGTAGCTTGGGCGACGCCCTGCGGCACTGTCTATCAGCAAAGGTCTCGTCGTGGGAAGATGTTGAGATTCATGCATCAGGATTGTACATCTGTCTCGAGCAAATGCAAGATTGCTCAGTCTTAACAGCATCGACACCGGAGCAATTTAGCGCCTTGAAGCGCCTCTGTGCAAGCGCAAAGGGTATTCTATGGGTCACACAATCCTCTGGCGGAGATTGGGATGACGCAATCGCCGAATTTGCCTTCGGATTCGCCCGAACGGTGAGATTGGAGCATGCCCAGCTGAAGATCGTCGTCCTACATCTTGTGGGATGTCCTAGTGACGATGCTGCAACAGCAGCGGCGGTGTGTAGGGTTTTCCAGCACGTCTTCGTGGAAAAACCCGGTGTGGAAGAGTCGGAGTTGGAGTTCAAGTGGCAGGATAACCGCCTGCTTTACCCGCGTATGGTCACAGATGATAAGCTTCGTACCTTTATAGATGAAGCCACAGGCAGTGTGAGCCAGCTGCAGACGTTCTGGCAGAAAAGCGGCCGGCCTATCCAAGCAACCATGCAACAGGTCGGAGTATTGAACACGGTGCATTTCACCGAGCCACTGTCGCTCCAATTCAGCGACGACAAGGAAGTGGGTGACGAAGAGTTGATCATCCAAATACGTGCGACAGGAATGAATTTCAAAGACGTCCTCGTCGCTCTCGGCCGTGTGCCTTGGTCCGGCCTCGGCAAAGAATGCAGCGGTGTCGTTGTGGCAGCTGGAGCCACTGCACGGCGCCGATATGGCTACCGCCCCGGAGACGGCGTGGTACACTGGGGGGATGGATTATTCGCGTCGCACGCTCGCTGCCATATGGATACCGTTGCAAGGAAACCCGACCACCTAAGCTTCGCCGAAGCTGCCTCCATCCCAGTCATCTTCTGCACTGCATACGATTCGCTGGTGAATTGTGCCCGTCTCCAGGAAGGCGAACGCGTCCTCATTCACGCTGCCGCCGGCGGCGTGGGACAGGCGGCCATCATGATTGCACAGAACCTTGGTGCGGACGTTTACTGTACGGTCGGAACACCAGAAAAGAGGGAGTTTCTTATCTCACGATACGGGATTGCACCCGAACATATCTTTTCGAGTCGAACACCTGAGTTTGCCGAAGGCCTGCGCTTAGCCACTAGGGAGAAGGGCGTTGACGTGGTGCTTAACTCACTGGCGGGCGACATGCTACGCGCAAGCTGGCGTTCGCTCGCTCCGTTTGGTCGTTTTGTCGACATTGGCAAACGCGACGCCCTTACCAACTCTGCCCTGGAAATGGCGCCGTTCGACAAAGCAGTAACGTACTCTGCGGTTGATCTGTCCTTGCTCATCTCCCACCGTCCAAAGTACGCCTGGAAGCTCCTTGATATCGTAATGGATCAATTCTCTCGAGGGGAGCTGCAGCCGGTGCAGCCTATTCAAACTTACTCGGTCGCTGACTTGTCTTCCGGGCTGAGGTTAATGCAGTCGGCGAAGCACACCGGAAAGGTCGTTATCACGAATGATGAAGACGCTCAGGTTAACATGCGCAACACTCTCGCGGGAAGGAGGGCCCGCACGATTCGCGCAGACGCGTCGTATTTCATCACTGGCGGTACGGGCGGATTGGGATGTTCATTGGCCACATGGCTCATTAGCAACGGAGCCCGAAACATCATCATGGCTTCTCGTAGCGGTGGCGATAATGATAGTGCAAGTGCTCGAGATGTCAAAGACTTTGCGGCCGAGCAAGGCGCCACTGTACTCGTGACCAAGTGCGACATCAGCGTCGCGGCAGACATCAAAACGACACTTGCCGCGGCAGCCGCACAAGGCATGCCTCGTGTCCGGGGTATCATCCACGGTGCCATGGTTCTTAGGGATGCCCTCTTCGAGTCCTCGCGTCTTGAAGATTGGGTAGCAGTCCAGCGGCCTAAGATCCAGGGTACC
The DNA here is from genome assembly GCA_023627715.1 of Periconia sp. R9002. NCBI lineage: Eukaryota > Fungi > Ascomycota > Dothideomycetes > Pleosporales > Periconiaceae > Periconia > Periconia sp. R9002. Next base: position 88,870 of record JAMAHW010000061.1, on the reverse strand, counting down.
ATCAATTTGCATCTTGCTTTCGAGGACCAGCCGCTCGAATTTTTTGTCTGCTTATCTTCTCTTGCCGCCGTGTGCGGAAATGTCGGGCAATCATCCTATGCCGGCAGCAACGCGTTTCTTGATGCGTTCTGCCGCTGGCGAGGAGCAGCATGTAGCGTTTCCGCGACTTCCATCAACCTTCCATCCATCTCAGATGTGGGCTTCGTGGCAGAAGCTTTACTTGCGGGAAAGGCCAGTTTTTCAGAAGCCGTTTATACCGTTGCTATGTCAGAAGCACAAGTCCATCTCGTAATGCATGCAGCGGTGGATCCCCAACTGGCGAATGTCCAGAACAGCACGAATCACATTGCTACCGGACTCTCACGCAGTCGGAAAGCAGAGAATTTTCTGTCTCGCGCTGGGCCACTTTGCAAACTTTTACATTGGCCGCTCGTGGAGGACAAAAACAATATGGTGTCAGTGAGCGGGAGCGGCGACGATAATGGTACCAGCCGCAGCACACCCTCCCCTCGAGAGCTCGTCGCCCGCGCTGCCGATGTAGAAGCGAAAGAGGATATCTTCCAGCAATGCCTGCAACAGAAGATCGCCAGCATCATGATGGTTTCTCCAGACACTTTGCAGCCCGAGACAACCATTGCTGACATGGGCCTGGATTCTCTTCTAGCGATCGAGCTGCGCAACTGGATTGCCAAGGAGCTGGACGCAACTGTCCCCGTCATGGAAATTGTTGGCTGTCGGGCCTTCCAGAATTTAGTAGCTTTGGTTGTTCAGCGGTCAAGTTTGATCAAGAGAACATAGGGCACGGGCTTTCTGCTGTGTGGATGATCGGTACTCTAAGCAGATATATAGTTAACCGCTCTACTGTAAGAAATTAAAGCTAGGGTTTTGATTTCTTAATAAAGCTGAGCGAGGCTACTCCATTCTACGTCTTGATGCAGGCGATCCAAAGTTGTTCTCTCACAAGCTATAATGAATTCTGCAGCACCATCTTTTCTCGAAGGCAGGACTAGAACCCACCCATCGTACAGTGCAACGTATGGGATACGAATAGCGATAGCCTTAGCCAATTCTGGACCCCACTGCCACTCCATAATATCACTAAAAGATTCGTTGTTCGTCACTTCCAAATCTGCGCCTTTGAAGTTGTCCATACACGGCTCCCTTAAGAGAGTTAACAGATTATCCGAAGAAGGGTTGAGGACGTACACTTTTCCAACATTTGGCGTTGAATCAATCGCTCCGATAAAATCCCATAACCTTTCCGAGGTCCACCAGTTAATGGACTCATTGATCTGTTGAGCAAGCTCATACAATGATTTCTTGGATTCCACATCAACAACTGAGGCACTCGTTTTTGCATGCGCCAGGGCGTTCCCCAAGTAATCTTGCGGTAAAGGAGGTTCAAGTCTTCTGCGAATATCGATAACATTCACAAGTGAGGTGGACTGAATTCCTCGAGTTGACAGTCGACGAGCCCTTGTTATGTGGCGCCATAGCAGTGCACTAAGTAGAATGCTCTCCGTAGGCACTGGTGTGTCTGGAGATTTCAATGCTTCGTGCTTAATCGCCTGCAGGAATCCCCGAGGAATCGTCCAGTAAGAAAGTTCTAGCTCTCCAAGTAGGGAACGCTGTGGGTGTGAAAGATCTCCAGTAACGGCGGCTGCCCAGATCTCGCGTTGCAGAGCACTGCGCCATACCTTTTTTGTCAGCCGATAATTTGGAATATTTGTGAGATGCATGCTACATCTACTATCTTCGAACACCGGAGCTCTATCCAATAAATCGGATTCTAAAAACTCTGATGGGACAAGACCTTGGGAAGCTGCCGCGACATTTTTAGCCAATGTCTTAACTATCATGGACATGCCTTTGCCGTCCACAACGGAGTGGTGAATGTTGAGCATCTTCAACGACAGTGAGCAAGTTGCACGAATAACTTAAACGGACAGAAGAACTTACCAACAGCATGCCGCCCGTGATGAACGTGGCTTGAACAGTCAAAACAGGACTTCTTTCCCAGTCATGAATTCGTGGCTCCGGCATTAGAGATAGAACTGAGAAGCATACTGGGGAGAAGTGTCGGTGCTCCAGCTCATCGAAGTTCATCTCGAGCATCTCTTTCACATGAAACCACACTCCATCGACTTCCTCTACCACCAGTTGAACTGTTCCTCGCTCTTTATTATCTGGCACAACATGCCCTGCGACCAACGGGATCTCTTCAATAGTGATTGCAAGTCCATCTTGTAGGTCTTGTATAATGGCATCCTGAGAATCGCACGACTCAACCCTAAACACGAAGAGTAGAGGCACGATCCAACGCGATTCGATTTGATCTAGTGGAGCAAGTTTGGTATGATGAGGAATCAACGGCAATCTCGACTTGACAAGCTCAGGCTCCATGTTCAGTCTTTTCAAATAGCGAAGAGAAGGTTTCGCGATGTCCTGAGCAGAGATCTTGGGGGCGGACGTGAAGCTGGCCCAGTTATAGGCGGATGCACAAGTGCTAGAATATCTTTCACTTTATAAGGTATAGTCCGTGAGAAAATGTATCCGTCAACGATCTACGATTACACACAGGAAATTTGGGGTCGCAGTTGTAGATCGAGGAAAGTTAGATATATGCAGGCACGCCACTAATAATCACAAATATTATAAACTTTCCTTCTAGCCAATTAATGTATTGTGCAGAACTATACGACAAGCACTACGAATGATCATCTCTGCCGGTACTAGATCTACAAGTATACTACTATTTAAAGTTGTGCAGTAGCCACGTCCCATCTAATAAACTTTCTGAGATGTGTTCATATTGCATAGAATTATGTCACATTGGTGAGTTAAAGTTTGATTCATGAACTTTCTCGGGTAACCCGTGAAAATTCTTCACATGGACGCCCTAAATAACGCCACAGATGCAACTCGCTTGCCGACCTCACATAGTTCAGATGTCCTCAAAATGGGGACGCTGCATATGCGGAAGTTTCGTTGAATTCTTAGTTAATTATAGAATTTCGTTAGCAAGGGACATGTCGCCTAACCCTAGCCTTAACCTTGACGCCCTGTACAGCTGTGATATTATCTAGGGTTTTGAAGTGAACTCGTCACATCTTGTACGTTGAAAGGTGTAGGTTACCCCACGTAACTGTCTACTGATCATCAACCGTGATTTTTCTTTTACATTTTATTCCTTCTGGAATTGGAATAAGCAGTACAGCAGCTTCGCAATCGTCAAATATTTTCCAGCGCAAAAACGGCAGCAGCTATGGACAGTTTAAGGGAACACAATGGTTCCGAGCCCATCGCTATTGTCGGTATGTCTTGCCGTCTCTCTGGGATTGCTACTTCTCCACAAGGACTATGGAGAATGCTTTCGAAGGGTTTGACGGGCTGGGCGAGTAGTACGAACGACCGCTTCAAAATTGATTCATTCTGGCACCCCCAACATGATATTAGTGGCTCAGTACGAAATTTCTAAAACGTAAATCATCGTGTTGCTTACTGATCACAGTTTAACTCGCGCGGGTTTCATTTGATCAAGCAAAATCCAGCAATGTTCGACAATGAATTTTTTGGCATCTCAAACGTCGAAGCCAAGTCTATTGATCCCCAGCATCGGATGATGCTGGAAGTCGCATTTGCCGCCTTTGAAGATTCGGGGATTGCGATGGAAAAGCTCACTGGATCAGACACTGCAGTCTTTTGTGCTATCTCAAATCATGACTACGAAAACATTCTGGGCAGAGATGTGGAAGTATCGCCAGGGTGAGCGTACCCTTGGGAAGATGTTTGTACTCGCTGACTTGAACAGATATCGCTTCACAGGAACGGTGGGAGAGAATCGAAGCCTATGTTTTATCCGCCAAGCTGACATGCATATCTAGGGCCCTTCCATGCTAGCAAATCGCATTTCGTATGTCTTCGACCTGCACGGCCCAAGTATTACTCTCGATACAGCCTGTTCTAGTGGTTTGATTGCTCTACATCAGGCTTGCGCAGCTATTCGGAATGGCGAAGCTTCTCAAGCTTTAGTCGGAGGTTCGAATCTTATCCTGGATCCCGATACGGTTTCAGTCATGTCCTCAATGTCGTAAGTTGTTCTCCACGCACTAAGGATCTTGCTAACATCCCGGTGGGTTCCTATCTCCCCATGGGCGCTGTTATTCGTTTGATTCTCGAGCCGATGGGTTTGGGAGAGGAGAAGGGGTAGCTGCAGTAATACTCAAACCGCTGTCTGAAGCTTTGCGCAACGGCGATAATATACGTGCTGTAATCCGAGGAACTGGAATCGGTCAAGATGGGCGGACGGCAGGAATCACCATGCCTTCTTGCGACGCACAAATGAGGATGATCTCTAGCGTGTATAAGCGAGCAGGCTTGGATCCTAAAGACACGCCCTATGTTGAAGCGCATGGTATGTCTATGTGCAAAAGTTATGACTGCAGCAGAACTTATCGATGCAATAGGAACGGGCACGACTGCTGGTGATGGCATTGAAGCGATGGCCTTGAAAGAGACGTTTCTCAAGGACAGAAACAGTACTGAGCTCCTAGTTGGAAGCGCTAAAGCAAACGTTGGGCACACAGAGTCTGTGGCCGGTCTGGTAGGGGTCATCAAGGCAGTCTTGATGCTGGAGAAGGGTCTGATTCCACCAAATCCGACTTTCGTCAAGCCAAGCGACAACATTCCACTGGATGCTTGGAAAATGAAGGTATGGCAAGATCATCAGCTTTACTTCACGGAACAGGATAGATGACCTTATGTAGGTGCCGACCGAACTAATGCCATGGCCAGAAAATACTGTCCGCCGCGTCTCAATTAATAGTTTTGGGTATGGCGGCACGAACGGTCACGCGATCATCGAGGCAACAAATGAGTATCTCGGGAGCTCTTCACTTCAGCCGACTTTAGCTTGTAGAGGTGCAAGTCATCCACAGCTCTTCGTGCTTTCTCATGCATCAGAATCTGGCATTGGAGAAACCGCAAGCAATCTTGCGCGGTTCATGATAAACCAGGATAAGAGCCAGAGCGCATTCAATAGCCTAGCTCTGACCCTTGCTCGCCGTTCCGCGTTGAAGTATAGGTCGTTTGTCACCGCCTCAATGCAAGAAGAACTCATAGACCGCCTGGAGAAGCATATTGTGGGAGACAAACGAGCCCTGACGCACGTAGCGACACTCAAGGTCTGCTTTGTCTTCACCGGGCAAGGTGCTCAGTGGCCAGGAATGGGAAGAGAGCTACTCGCTTCGAATCCTATTTTTGCAAAGTCAATGTATGACTCGGAAAAATTTCTGTTACGTCTCGGGTCAGAATGGCATCTGATTGAAGAGTTGTGCCGCGAAGAGAATTCCAGGATAAACGAAGCCGCGTTATCTCAACCTGTTTGTACTGCTATCCAAATTGCGCTCGTTGACATGCTGAAAGCTTGGAACGTTATTCCAGATGGACTGATTGGTCATAGTTCCGGAGAGATTGCAGCAGCGTATGCGGCAGGAATGCTTTCCGCTGAAGATGCCTTGAGAGCCGCATATAACCGGGGTGTTTGTGTCCAAATGCTGAAAGCTAGGCACCCAGAGGTTCGTGGTGCAATGCTTGCGACTGGAATCTCCGCCACGGAGGCTCAAAAATACCTTCTCGATGAGTCCGTGGCCGGCCACGCTGTAGTCGCATGTGTGAACTCTTCCAGCAGTGTCACAATATCAGGAGACGACGATGCTGTGACTATGATTCAAGACATGCTTGCTGAGAAGAAGCTCTTCAGCCGAAGGCTTGTTGTCGAAGCCGCTTATCACTCGCATCATATGGAGCTTGTCCGCGAGGAATACTTGACCTCGCTCCAGGATTTAAAGTGCGTTCGAGGAAATCAAGCGGTTTGCATGATTTCCTCTGTTCATGGTAATGAAATTAAAGACGGAGAAGTGGATGCGAGTTACTGGTGCAAGAACCTTACGTCGCCTGTGCTCTTTGCAGACGCATTATCAAAACTTCTCAATAATCTCCAAGAGCGCCCGGGGCCGATCGCGGTTGTTGAAATTGGACCACATTCAGCGCTTGCAGGGCCGATAAAACAGATACTCAAAGCATCGAAGTTGCAAGGTATTGATTATCTCTCAATGCTGTTGCGCAATCAGGATGCCAGCAACACAGCGATCACATCAGCTGGACAACTTTTCGAACGCGGCTACTCTGCTCTCGACTTCGATTCAATCAATGACCCATTTGGTAATGCTGAGAAGTTCGTCTTGGCTGACTTGCCAACGTATACCTGGACGCATAGAACTGCCCATTGGATCGAGTCGCGGAGGAGCACGAACCATCGACTTCGAAACTACCCAAAACATGATCTTCTGGGTGCTCCCAGCGTCGACAGTATCTCATCGGAACCAACATGGAGAAACTACTTGCGGCTTCATGAGCAACCTTGGCTCGTTGGCCATGCGATTGGGGGCTCCGTCGTGTTTCCGGCGGCAGGATATCTGAGCATGGTCTTGGAAGCGTTGAAGCAATTTACACTGGACAATGCCAAAAGCTGGAAAAATCGGCACATCAAGTTCCGACAAATAAATTTTGGTAGCGCGATCATCATCACTGAGACTTCTTGTATCGAGATATTTCTGACTTTGAGACCGAAGCCTGGGAAAGAATCGTGGAAAGAATTTCGCATCTACTCGATATCGTCAAACAGCGAGACGACAGAGCACTGCCGTGGATCGGTTACAGTCCTGCCTCAGAATAACGGTCGCAAAGATCTGTGCGATGACGTGTCCAATGCTTTTGTGAAACAGGTTTCGAATGGTTGTCAGATGCGAATTGATCCTGGCAAGATGTACAAGGCACTCAAAGCAGTTGGTCTCGACTACACTGGTCTATTTGCGAATCAAAAATGTATCATGGCATCCTCTTCAGCAGCGTTCTGCGTCCTTGAAATTCCAGACGCCCAAGGAAGCATGCCTTCAAAGCACCAGCAGCCACATTGCATCCATCCTTCGACATTGGATCTATGCGTGCAATCCATATTCCCAGCAATGAAGGCATCAGGTCTTCTCGGAAGCTCTGTGGTCGTCAGTGGCATTGATGAGCTGGATTTTCATACCAATATGCCTTCAAGGCCAGGCCAACAGCTGGAAGTGGCTACTAAATTCCAGCCCTATGGCCGATCAAAGGCACGAGGAGATTCAATTGTCTCGCACACGCAACGCCTTAAAACTGCCATCTATATGAAAATCAAGGGCCTTGTGGTCTCCAGCTCGGGAGGTCCATTACATTCTGGCGCATCAAAACGACTACAAGGAGAATCCTTGACACATAGGTTGCAGTGGTCACTTGACCCAGATATGGCTGGATCTAAGAGCATTCTTGATCGCTGTAAGCCTGTGCGGAGGTCTTTACAGAGACTTAGCATAGTTTGCCAGCAGTACTCCCAGATCCTCATTCGACGGACGCTTGATTCATTGTTAACCACCACAAAAGATGATGGTAAAGTCGAGGGGCACTTCTCTATGCTACTTCAATGGATGAAGCGACATGATCGCAACGAGCAAGATAGTTCTATACTGAGTCCGGATGATGGCTTAGAGGCACAAGTAACAGCATATGGTGGCACTTTGGGACAGGTTCTCGTTGAAGTAGGTCCTCACCTCGCTGACGTTATCTATGGTAAGACGAACGCACTTGAGTTGCTCCAGCAAGAACAACGACTGGATCGCCTATACAGCGTTGATATTTTTGATCGTTGCTATGTTCAACTCGCCAACTATGTCAAGCTATTGCACTTCAAGAATCCGAATATTCGCATACTTGAAATTGGCGCTGGTACAGCAAGCACAACCCAAGCCGTTCTTAGGGCTCTTGCAGACACAAACGGCAGTGCTGGAGCCTCACAACTCGACTGCTATACCTTTACCGACATTTCTTCGGGTTTCTTCCCCAAGGCGGAGGAAAAGCTTGGCCAATTTTCGCGATTCCGCGACCTGATTGAATATAAGAAACTCGACATTGAAATGCTACCAGAGGACCAGGGATTTGAGACAGGTTCTTATGACTTGGTGATTGCTTCTAATGTGATTCATGCTACTAGAGACATTGAAAACACTTTGAAGAATGTTCGAAGTCTACTCAAACCAGAAGCTCACCTTGTTCTCGTAGAACTGACTAGACCGAACCTTGCCCTCCAATTGATATTTGGCATGCTTCCAGGATGGTGGCTTTCCACTGATGGCCGAGAGGGTGGCCCTTTGCTGAGTACTTCGTGCTGGAATGCGCACCTTCTCAGATGTGGCTTTTCAGGAGTTGATATGGAGATGCCAAACTATAACGATGCGAGCCATGACATGAGTGTGCTCATCAGCTCCACCAAGCGAGTGCCAAGCACTCCTGGATCGTTGAATTCTGACTCCTCTCCACCTGCTACGCCGTCCTCTTCGGAAGATGGAGATGTTTCTTTTTCATATCTTAGTTTGACCCGTAATGAACCTATAGAAGATTCCTATGTCCTCCCACCAGTCCAAATCGTGAGCGGAACGGCAGAGAGGCATCTCTCAGACCAACTCTCGAAGGTTTTCAGCAAAGCTCATGTCGCGACGAAAGAAGTCAGTTTATCAACTTTGGAGCCTGACGGTCAGCTCGTGGTCGTACTTCTGGAGTTAGTCAGTCCGTTCTTGGCGACATGCTCAGAGTCAGAGTGGGCGCATCTCCGTCAGATGTTTACGCTTGCTTCAGGGATTCTCTGGCTCACGACAGGAGCTGCAATTGAATGCGCAGATCCAAAGCAAGCACTCATTACCGGACTTTCCCGTTGTTTGCGGTCCGAAAATCATTCTCTGGTATTTGTCACGCTTGATCTCGAACCCAAAACGGCTTCAGAATCAGACCTGGAGTGGGGCCAGAGAATTGCCGAACATTCTTTTAGTTTGTTTCAATGCACACTTGGTCCTCACGCTCCAGCTCCTTTGGCTGATTTCGAGTATGCCATTCGTGGCGGTGAGGTTTTGATACCTCGATTAGTTGAAGACAACGAAGTTGACCGATATATCTTAGATTGTGTATCGGACTTTCATCCTCGAGAAGAACGAGAAGAAGAAGCGCTGCGAGAAGGTCGTGCCTTAGGGCTCAATGTCCAGATCCCTGGTCTTCTAGAGACGCTTTACTGGTGTGATGTTGAAAAACATTCTCGGCCCGTCGGATCAAAAGAAGTTCGCGTCCAACTCGATTTCGTTTCCCTTAATTTCAAGGACATCATGATCGCCATGGGCCAGCTTGATGGTCATACAACCTTGCTTTTTGAAGGAGCTGGAAAAGTCGTTGCGGTTGGTGATGCTGTCTCTGACCAACATGTTATTGGTGAGTCAGTGTATGTGTTCGACTACAATGGACTGGCCACTGTATCAAATGTTCATGAGTCTTGCGTTCACCGCATTCCTCAGGGGATGAGTATGGAGACCGCTGCTGCTGCTGGTGTTGCTCACGCAACAGCTTTCTATTGCTTGAATACTGCTGGAGCTTTGGGTGAAGGAGAGAGTATCTTGATCCACTCAGGTGCCGGCGCAGTCGGACAGGCTGCCATCACCCTGGCTCAGCGTTATTTCAGGGCGGGACAGGTTTTTGTAACAGTTGGAAACGAGGAGAAACGCGAGTTTATCAAAGAGAAATTTGGGATTTCCGAGCAAAATATCTTCTCAAGCCGCACACTCGATTTTTACGATGTTATTCTGAGTCGTACGGGAGGTCAAGGTGTGGACGTTGTTCTCAACTCTCTTCATGGCGAAGCTCTGCAGAAGAGTGTAGAGATCCTTGCTCCATTTGGACGCTTCGTGGAAATTGGCAAGAAGGATTTGCTTAATTCTTCCGAAGCGCTGTTGGAACTGAGGTGCCTTGAAAGGAATGTTCAATTCTCAACAGTGGACTTGGTGCTTCTTTGCAAGAAGCGTCCGGCCCAGGTTCACAGCATAGTGAGCACCGTTTTCGGTCTGCTCTCTGAATCAACGATCCTAGGTATAAGTCCAATTAATGTCACACCGGCCTCGCAGATCGAGGAGTCTTTCCGCAAGATGCAGGCAGGGAGACACAAGGGCAAGCTCCTAATCAAATTGAATGCAGGGTCGCTGATGCTGGTGAGCTTCAATATGTATTTCTTTAGTCGTAAATTGCAAACTGACTTCAACACAGATACAACCACCTAAGCCATCGGCCATTGAGCTTGACCCCAACTCCTCTTACCTCGTGGTTGGTGGCAGTGGAGGCCTTGGGAGGGCTACACTTCGCCATCTTGCTGACCTTGGTGCGAAGCATCTAGTAACACTCTCACGCTCCGGTTCAAACAGTCCGCGGATGGGGGAACTCATCACGGAGATGTCCGCGAGAGGGGTTGAAGTAATCGTGCACAAGGGTAGTGTTCTAGATAAACAGGTGATTGAGGCTGTCAAGACTCACAGCAGGCTTCATCCCATCAGAGGAATTGTTCACGGAGCCATGGTCCTGCGGGACTCTCGCGCAGACAAACTTACTTATGAAGAATGGCAAGCAGCAGTTCAGCCCAAGGTAGATGGGACCTGGAATCTTCATGAAGTCTTTGCCAATTCGCTCGATTTCTTTATCTTGCTCTCCAGCGGCGCGGGCATTTTGGGTTCCTTTAGCCAGGGAAACTACTGCGCGGGAAATACATTTCAGGACGCGTTTGCCCGGTTCCGAGGAGGACTCGATTTACCCGGTACTTCTCTCTTTTCTTGTTTCTGAGTTACTCACTGACATCTGCGCCAGCACGTTCTATTGATGCTGGTATAATTGAAGAGGAGGGCCATACAGCGGAGGATGAATCCGCGCGCGAATTTGTCTTCCGCCAAGGACTCGTGCCGTACACGCTCCAAGAATTCCTGGTAACAATTGAAGAGTCAATCAGAAATCCGATAGCTGCTTCACCATTCGAAGCTCAGCTCATCTGTGGTCTTAGAAGAGTGGATCCAGACTCTGGGAATAAGGAAGCGGCTTTGCAACGAAGGGATCTGAAATTCTCTCAGATTTGGAGGAAGGAGGTTGCCTTGGAGAAGCATACTGCTGTGACTTCGAGTCAGATAGATATCCCAGCTGCCCTCAAAGCATGCACAACTACAGAACAGGCAATCGAGGCAGTCTCGGAAGCAATCAAGGCGAAGCTTGCTCGTCTTCTAGCTACACCGGTAGAGGATATTAGTGTTCACAGATCGATTGCTAGCTACGGCGTAGACTCTCTTCTCGCAGTTGAACTTCGAAATTGGATATCAACAGAATTGGGGGCTCGCATTCAGAATTTTGAGCTAACGAGCTCAACACCTCTTGCTAATCTAGCTATGCTTATCGCCAAGCGATCTTCTATTATTAGAGTAGAAGTGTTTGGCAACAATTCATAGTTACTAGTAACGATAAATTTTCATTAATGATTGAGGAACCCATTATAAAGAAGTGACGTATTCTACCACCGACCGAGCAGAACGACCGAACCAAATCAGGGAGTTATGATAGAAAATGGGAAAACGACAAGCTCCGCTCTCCAGCGACGATTTCGCACTTCCCAAAGTACAGAATGTTAAAGCAGTAATTTCAAATGCGATCTGGATAAATGTATGGTCAGCCTCATTCGGACCTCCCAAAAAAGTAGCCAATCAGTTAGAGAAAAGATATCGTCCCCATTCCCGGCCAGTCCCCACGCAACTACGATACTCTCGTCTCCCATCATCGCAACACACTAGCTAGTCCAAACTGTCGGATGACACTGGTATGAGAGCATGAGAGTTGGAGGAGAAGTGATTGATTGAGTGATGGAGCAATATTATGAGAGATGTGGTATATATACAAGGAGGCACGTGACTCCAGTCACGGCAATACATTCACTCAAACACAAACTTTCTCGACACCTGGACCGTCCCTGTGTGTGCATTCTTTCCAGAAGTGCTACTGACCCCAAGCGGACGCACAACTTCCATGCCTCAATCTAGAATTTAATACATATTGTGCACTAGTCCTACTGCCTACCACTGATTATTTATACCTACTCCGCCCCACCATCTACACTCTTCACCAAATCTTCGAACATCCCACTAAAACTATGATAGTACTCATCCTTCGTCTTCACATCAGTCATAAATAGCCACTCCGCCCCTTCCTGCACCTGTTCGACCAGAAAGTCTAGTACGCGCACGCTAATATCCGGTAACGAGTGTAAGATAATGGCCAGCTTTGACCGCGGCAGTCGGTGTGTGCGAAGCGCGTCGAAATTAGCTCGTTGAAGGAACCGGTCGAATGTTTCTTCAAAGAGCACCGTGATGTCGGCGAGCGAAATGTACGAATTTTGCGTGAAGTTTCGTGATTGCAGGAGTGTGGGCGGGATGAAACCCGGGTTGTGGACTGCGCAACCGTTGTTAGTCTTACTGGAGGGTGAAGCACGTAGAGGAAATATAACCATACCCACAAACTTCTCCCGAAATCCTGTTCCATTTCTGATCGCCCTTCCCGCCTTCTCGAGATATCCATACTGCTGCACGCTATACGTACTCGGCGTTTCGTCCAGAAACACCCCGTCCATTTTCAACTTCGTGTTGTTATATAGACGTGGCCATGTTGCCCACGCGTTGATGTCCGCTATCACATCGTCGATCGGCTTTATCGTATAGTTTGTCGGGACGTAGCCCAGCGTGCGGATGTTGTCGTACGCCTTAAGCTTGGGTATTTCGCTGAGGTAGACGTCGTCGGGGCGCGAGCCGCGGCAAGGGCCGGAGCATGGGTTTATTATGACTGTAAAGGAAACATCGGGGTGTGTGCGGGCGCTGTGGGTAGGCGTTTCAGTGGCGGTGCTGGGAAGGGGAAGATGGGGACTAACGCAGTGTAGAGCGGATTCCAGGCGCCGACTGACGGATAGATATACAGAGGGAGGAGGATGGACATAGTGAATCTAGTTTTGAAGGTCTGCGTCCAAGACCTGTCCGGGCTATGCGATTGAGCGGCCGATCAAGATCCAAATAATTCTGAATACTCAATGCGCAAATAGTGAAGAAAACGAAATCAAATACAGGTGTCATTCCAAGCCCAGAACGGTCTTCGCCCGGGTTTTAAGAAATACATCGAACGCGATCTTGCGCACGATGCCGTCACATCTCGCTCAACGCATTTCCCTCGTGCAGCAGGAACGCGTGGCAAGTGGCGGCATTTGCATATCTGTACCTACCGGCCCGGCATTACGGATCTCCCGTAGATTGTGGCCGAGATTGCGTACGTCGTGATATTAGTGCTTGGGGGTTGAGAATACCCGAATGGGGTGCTGATTTTGCCGGCGACAAGGACTGTGCGTTTGGATAAATACATGGGTGCAGATCAGATGTAGCTTTTTTTTAACAGAAGAGAAAAAAAAAGGATAATAAAAAAAGGTGTGCATAATAGTGGGTAGCACGGACTTGAATTGAAGAGTAACGGAAGACTGGTAAGTATTTCGGCATTCTGTCGTTGAGCAGGAGATCGAGGATGAATACCACGTACATGAATGTATATGCATGGTAGGTATGCTTTAGTAGGAGGTTACCAATCGATCAAGCATGTGCGCAATGCAATTGAAAGGGAAACTACGTAAGAGACTACTTTATTCTCCTACCCCTCTATCCTCGCGTCCGGAAAATCTGTTATTGCAAAAGCGGCAAGATCACCGACTGATTCTGGAACGAACCTAGAACCATACAAGTCCCTGGTGTCTTTGGCAGAGTCTCGTTAACCATGTAGAAGCTACTGGATGGCCCCTTAGTGCTGTAATTGCTTTTTGTGCTCTTCTGACGAGTCGCTATATCCTTTTCCTGAATGATGCGATTGAAGATTTGTTCGACCGTCTGTGGCTGGTACGTGTTGTCAGCATGGCCAGACTGAAAGATACGTGAAAAGCTTAGATTATCAACCTGCTTCACTGCTCCACCCTGATAAGTATCATTTGTTTGGATGAATTCGTAGCCGGCGTCGTGAAAATCATGGCTCGCGGTGTAGTTCGCCGTTAATAGCAGCGCTTCAGCCGCATTCCAGGGACAACGCGCATCTCGGTCTCCGTATACAAGAGCCACTTTAACGTCATGGTCAATCAGATATATCAGGTCTCGCTTGTCAGTGCGAGCAGCAGCGCCTGTGCCAGCGTCGAGATCGGGTGACAGCGTGAAGGATGATAGAACGGTATTCGAGATGTAAGTAAAATTCAAAGGTACGCCTAAGTCTTTCTGTGTCCATTCTTGGTTGAGGAAGGTGTGCACTGGGAAGTAAAATGGGCAAGGATCGCCACCTGGGATCTCTGCTTCGGTTTTAACCGCGATGTCAAAGGCAGATACCTTTGAGTAGAACTTCAAGTTAGCCTCGCTCTGAACATTCAGGCAAGTATTGGGTGACTTACGTTATTATTGTTTTGGAAGATGAGAAATCCACCCAAGCAAGCTGCTGTCGCCGCTCTGCATATGCTGTTGACAGTCTCATTTGTCCCTCTACTTAGGGGATCCCCTTCATCAGCCACAATATGGCACTGGGTGATAAGACTTTCGCATCCTCCGTCCTTGGCATATTCCTCCTTTGCGTGGCGGTAAACGTCGTCACTGATGAAACTTCCATATGTGTTGTTGTACGCGTAGTCGATGTAATACGGTATTGCGCTTCCGAAGTCTATCAGTCCGTTTGTGATGCCGACGTTGAAAAGTGACCACTCATGTATTGCCGAGTGTGGATGAGATGCCTTGAGCTCTTTATCAAGCAGCGCTCCGGTCGCCGGGGCCCAAAGCCCACCAGCCTAAATATGTTAGTGATCAAGTTAAAGAAACAATTGGGAATGTACGAACTGAATTTCCCCATATCGAAATTCTCTTATCATTTGATCTATACTCTGGAAACCTTTGGTGGTGAGATTAGCGAAAACTTTCGTGTAAGACAGTGCTAAGGTTGACATACTGCGTGAGCCAGTGCTCCAAAAAATGCCACAGAGCTTGGGCGCTCGATATGGTGGTGTTTGTCGTCGACCATGGAGTTGGATCCGTAAAGGTACCTTGACCAAAAGTGGCATTGCTCGGGGGAACCGTCCCGTTGTACGAGCTCAGAGCGATAAGGGTGCCACTAAGAGCGTCATGAGTTCCATTGACTAGTGTAGTGTATGAGAACCCAGCGCCAACGGGTTGATCAATATATAGCACGTTGGCGTGATTGTTAAAGGACCATGGGTTCAAAGTTGTACTATTGGCGTCCAAATTGACGTAGCAGGGCCCACCTTCACCGCTCATAGCGCTGTAGACCGAACTTTCACCTGGACCACCGGCCAGATATATCAAAAGAGGCGCATTCTTGGAATCATTGCGCGCTTCAAAGAACAAGAAATATGTGTTGATATCGAAATCGAAATCGAGTTTGGACAAAGAACTCCGAGGGAGATGGACGTATCCGGAAAATGACTTTATCCCTGGCGTGGTCTCGCAAAGATGAGTCTAGATACCCAATGTAAGTTGTAGTTTTCAAAGAAAATTCCTGTAGACCTACTTTTTTATATGAAAGTCTGACTTTTGAGTCTAACTCAGAAGTGATGCATGTCAAGTCAGTTGGGGGCGAGGGAAATTGAGCTTGACCCACGCCCATATGGAGAGCTACTAATGCCAAGGAAAGAAACATGATGGGGTTTTCAAAGGATAATTTACAATGCTTGTGTTCCATCACTGATTTTGACCATCAGAGAGGGTTTAAATAGAAGCGCATCTAAAACATGCAACGTACAGTCGTACGCGTTCCGTTGATAATTATAGCATCGTACGCTGTGCTGTATCTTGACTGGAGGGGCAGGCGTGAGATGAATGGAGGTTGCCGTGCTTTGACCTCGTAGAGGCGACTCGTGGTGCGAGCGGAAAAGCCACAACGCTGATCGCATCAATGCTGATACATGATTGATCAACATATACATCAAAGTGAGTGACAAGTCGTGAAATTTGCTTACGGCCCCGCGTACAGAATAGTTGTCAGAATTATTCGCTGACGGAAACAATTCCTTCCAAACAGTGCATTATGCAAATTGTTCATGTTGTCGTACGTATATACGGCAATGGAATCATAGTGTGGACAACTGATATTTGTAGTATTTACAATAAATCTTGAAATGGTTGAGAATCTCTCACTAACGAATTTGTACAAATTCCCGAGAGATCTTGGCATAATCTATGGTGCTATTGGGGGGGGCTAGGGCATCAATGCTTACTGTACCTAATAGAATCCTTGCCACCATCACTACACTCCGTACACTTAGTACTGTTTTTAGGCTTGCCCATGCCAACTGGGGGCCCTAACTTCTCCGAACAACGCTACTATAGGAGGAACTGCATAACACTTTTGGGTGTAATAAGCACGCTAGAAAGTTTCCCCTTTGAGGTGCTATATTCATTACTAGTTCATTTCTCCAATCTGCCGATGGTCATGTAAATAACGACTATGGTTTGTACGGGGAGAGGTGGCAAAGAGAATGATTGTTATCTGCGAAGAATGATTTCCTTCTCGCCGATTGACATTTTTTCATACAATCAACCAATAAAAGGAAAGGCACGGAGTTCAGCGTTGACACCGCAGAGATCGGTCATTTCTCTTTGTATCTTTGCACCTTCGATGCACCTCACGTGCTCTATAACTACAGAAGAGGCCGCGTATAAAGGTGGCTATGTATGAAATTGCTTGCGTGACCTTCATCGGATAAACACTTTCAAACTGGGGCTTACCGTATTATATATAGAAAGTGGATTGATATGATTCTACTGTCCGAAATGCATCCAGGTGGATTTCACAAAACTACTCACTACATCTGATCGGCTAATCTAACTTTTTCAAATCATTCAGACCTCTACAGATAGCAATCAAATGCTCAGAGCCACTTCTTTGTACCGTGATGCGATAAGAAAGCTCCTCCATGCCCTTGATCAATACTCAATTTATCAATAACACCCAAGACAGCCTTGACCGACTCTTGCGGCGTGATCGCACCTTTCCACTCAGGAGCGTATTTCTGGAAGCCCACCACCATAGCCTGCAGACCCTCCATTTGATCGGGCGACAAATTGGAGACGTCGTTGTTGCCCGTGTCGACGTATCCAGGACTGAGGCTCACGAACAGAACACCATCCTTCTTGTACTGCGCACTGAACTTCGCGCTGACTACATTCATGGCGGCTTTGGAAATGGCGTAGAGCGGTGCCATGTACGCTTCGAATTGGTTGATGAGGTCGAGATCAGCCATACCGGTGGATATGGCTGTTACCTTTTTGGCATCGCCGGCTAGTATCAAGGGCATGAAGAGATTGTAGAGGTGAATGTTTCCGAGCACATTGGTCGTCATATATGTGTTGAATTCCGCGGTCAGTTTGTCCGGGTCCGATGCGCTGATTTTGTTTAGTGTCAGCAACAGTTGCCAATATGGGTCGAGTTACTAACAGTGTTCCGAGGCCATCATATGCGTCGAATTTGGAAATGAGGGCTGCATTGGCGATCAAGTAGTCGAGACGACCGCCCGTAATATTGGATGTATCTTCAGCAGCTTTCTGATTTCCGAAGTTAGCGGGTGATCAAAACTAGAAGGAAGCTATCAATATGATGATATATTACCTTCAAAGATGCATAGTCGGTTATGTCTGCCTGAAGGATGGTGATGTTGGATCGACCGTTCAACCCGTCCTTCACTCGCTTGTCGGTCGTTGCCTTGTCGCGAACAAGTCCGATGACGGTGTTGGCCGAGTTATTGGAGAGTTCTTCCAGGAATGCCCACTGTGCATATATTTAGTAAACACAAGCAGCAGTGAAGTTTAGATGTTTCAGTGACCTACACCGAGGCCTTTGGAGGCGCCTGTAATCAAATACGATGGCATATTTGGACTTTTGAAGAAAGTGAAGGGAGTATATGATTGTTCGTAAGGATGAGCATGCAGATGAAAGCATTAGAGTGCACCGTAGTCAGATTTTATAGTGTATGTAGTCCTCCATCTCCCCGATTACATATCATTCATACTAAAGACGCATGGAGTGGTTAGAAAACAGTGATGAATTGATGTTTAGTAGCGCTTGGTCATCATAGTTTCGCATTACGCGTTTCCATTCAGTTCATAGCGAGATGCAAGCAACCGACCGAGTTGCAAGGTGAGCAACTTTCTGCGACGCTAGTCAGAACCAAGCTTAGTTCTTCCCACCTAGCGGAAAGTTCTAGGCGTTTTCGAGACAGCGCTCCGCTTACGATTTTCTCCTTACTAATCACAGCGTGGGTAGACGGACGAAAAACAACCCATGGAGAGATTCAACTCAACTCAAAATCAGATTATACCTTGCTCCAAAAAGACATGGTATTACACATGTAAATGATAGCTCCACCGCGCTGCTATAAAGGCAGGACCAAATGAGATAAGCGTTGATGTGTAAGTAGAGCGGGGCGCGGTTGCATGAAGCCGGCGTTGGTCGGATTAGCCACCTGCCCTGGCTAATATATGGGCTCTGGACTTCTCTAACCCATCACGAAGTGCAACTTTCCGCGAAGGATTATCTTAGGACCCGAAGATATTACTGCTAAGCTGAGGTATGGACAATGTTACAGGGGCGAGGAAAGGCTGCGGCAATTGTCGAGGTAAGGGATGCATGGGCTTGCGTTTTTGAACTTCCTTCTAATCTCGTAGAACGGAAGATTCTTTGTGATCGGACTATGCCAGCATGCCGGCAGTGTAATCGAAAAAACCAAGTGTGCAAAGGCTATGGAATCCTATTGTCGTGGCCACGCCCGAACGACCAGCGAAGGGCCATGGTCGCGACCCACCAGCATTTCGAATTTCTCGATATGAAGAAGAACGATATCAATGCACGCCTCATCCACGCGTATGCATCGGATGTGGCGCTACATTATCATCTATCTGCCTCTTTACCAGCACGATCTGCACCGCAAATACCCATGCCATTCGGTTACACCATGCCGGGAGCGGTGAACACCAACGACCAGGAATTATTGCTGTATTGTAAGCCCACCAAAATAGAAAGTTTCACTTATCTAAACTTACTGCTCTAACACTGGTCAATCTAGTTGGGCGCCACGCATCACGATCGCTACCAATCCTCGGGGACGACCCTTACCAGCTTGGGTCGCTTCTCATCCGCATGGCGCTACCGGGAGACACGCCATCCGCGACGGCCGTATTGTACGCCCTTCTGGCTGTGTCTTCACTTCATCGAAATGGCATCCAAGAGCAAGCCATAAAGCACAAAATCATCGCTCTGAATAAGCTTGCCCTTGCATCCCGCACTAGGTTCGACATTCCAGAAGTGCTCCAACATCTCGCCGCTGGAATGCTTCTCGGCTCATTCGAGGTGAATAATCCTACACTTAAGATGTTTCTCATTTGAGGCTAACTAGCACTTCAGGTACATCAAGCATCTTCCACCTCCGGCGATTGGCTCTGCTATGTGAACGCTATGCAGAAAGTGCTCGATGCAGTCTGCCCAGATCGTTATCACACAGTTCGTGATGAAGAAAAGACGGTTCTACTCAAATGGGTTCATTATCACGACGTTCTAGCCCGTTTCGCTCTGCATCACTGGACCGCCGTCTGCGGAGAGCCTATTAGCACCAGATCAGACGTACAGACCAATAGCCGTAGGAATTTGCCTCTCACTTTGGCAGACGCGGCTGGCCATTTTGATCGTCCTGCGGGGATCGCTACATTGAGTGTACTGGAGATTTTGCGCGAGGTGTGCGATGCAGTCGCAACAGTCCCGCGTTTGGCATCTATGACGGTCGGCGAGCGCGATGATTATGAAGCGTACCTCCAGGTGCTTGATTGGCGGCTCCGAAAAATCGATACTGATGACCAGTCGCAATCTGTCGAGTTGAGGGACATGGTCAAACTTTACCGGCTAGCAGTGCTGATCTACTTGCACCGTATGACGGAGGACATCCTAAAATTGACCGCAATGACTGAGAAGTATTTGGATGAAGCCTTCGAATTATTTGCTCGTCTGGAAGCTTGCGAAAGGTTATTCCCGCTGTTCATTCTCGGCATTGAGGCGAGGACGGAGGAGGAGCGCGCTGTTGTTTTGGAATTGATGAGCAGGACCGAAGGGCGTGGATCATCGTCCTTGCTCGCGCACGTTAGGATACTGATCAATGCAGTTTGGACACAAGGAGATCTCTCTAGTAGAGCGTTAAACTACAGAGAAAAGATAACGGCAGTACTGAGTACTTCCTCTATCATACCTAGTTTAGTATAAAAAAAGTAGAGATTGAGCATAGCCAAACTAAACTGACCTAGCTCTTAAACATACAGTTGTCATAATTGATTATTTTCAAACCAGGCAGATGAAATAGTTCTCAATGTACAAGCACATAATGTTCAGAGTCAGCGCTAAAACTTGGCTTCTGACGCGTACTAACTTGAAACGGAGCCGTCGTTGAAACACGTAACGCATTATATCGTCGTTTTCTCCGACCCTACATCTACATCGATTTCTTCAATGGCCTCTTTCGACGACTTTCCCAGAGAGCTCACAGACGCTATCCTCCAACACGTCTCAACCAGTGACCTTGCCGCGCTGAGCCTTACGAGCAAAAAGCTACGTGTTGTCGCAACTCCGTTACTCTATTCTCAAATCCATTTTGACGTTGATCGAAACAACCCACGTCCTCTCATACATCTTTGTCGAAGCATTTTCAGAAACCCAGATTTAGCGGGATACATACAGTCTGTGCGTTTGCGCGATGGCGAACGCGTGATTCAGAGGCTTTTCCGAGAACCCTATAATCATCAGCACTGGACACCCACGGCGACACCACCACATCTCACAGACGAAGACGGCTTGGTCGATTTCGTCTCGTTTATTGCGGGTTCTGGTCTGTCGTATGCTGCTCAGTGGATAAAAAAGTTGCGCACTGGCGATTTGAACGCCTGTGTCGCGTTACTGCTCTCTAAACTGCCTAACCTCGTGACTTTTCGTGTCGGCCACGCAGTTGTTTTAGCAGATCTCACCGGCCTCAGAGACGACGCAAAGTCACCAGAAACGGCGGGCGAGAATCAGTTCCTCGGCAAAATATTCCAATCTGCCGTTTTTGATAGCTCGAATCACGGGATCTCCCGCTTCCAACACCTCCAAGATGTCTTTTATCCTAGCCCGTTAGAACCTAACCCGGGGTGCAATCCGGACTTTTCCAATCCGAGGGATGTCATGGCACTTCTTAGTCTTCCATCCATACGTAGTATTTCAGGCTGGTGTCTAAATCCTAGGTCTTTACCTTTTCACTGGCCGGGACCAGCAGAGCCGCCCAATCTCTCCTATCTCACCTCACTATCCATGTCATTCGTCCACTTTGACTTTTTGGGACAAATCATAGAACGAACCACAAACCTCAAGAGATTAAGCTGGGAATGGAAATATATAGCTGATGTCGACCCGCTAAATACGGACATGATCGACCTAGGTGGATTTGTGGAAGCCATAAAACCCTGCCAGGGTACGCTCGAGGATCTTACCATCGATTGCATCAACACTGTCGCCTGGAATGATATGGAACGTAGGGAAATCGCACTTCGGGGAAATCTGCACGGATTAGAACAATTCCCCAACATCAAGCGATTTAAGGCCCCCTTTATACTTCTCCTTCCAGATTGGGATGTATACGAACCAAAGGCATCGACACGACTGGAAGATAGCATGCCTCCAAACGTTGAGATGGTGACAATTACAGACGAAGACTGGATCCCGGACTATCCTTATGAGTCGGAACAGGAAATGGCCAAGTTGCGGTCTTGGGTCACTGAGACGGCTGTGACGAGAACGCCAAAGCTTGTTGAGATCTGCTACTATCTGACATATGGATCGGATTTTGACATGTATGGAAACCATGATGATTTTCATCAGATCTTTGAGGGATCATCGTTGAGGCATAGGATCATCAATACGAAGGACGATGAGCCCTGGAAAACCGTGTGATGGGAGGAAGAAAACATGTTTTCAATACAATATATCTATAACCAACCGAATGATTAATCATCCACTCTAGTGAACTGGCCAGTAAGTACGATGTATTGATAGTATAATGTATCGTTTCGAACGTAGGACGAGGGTACCTATTAACTAGATATCTATTGCATATAGTATCCTATCCTTAAAGATTTAAAATATAATAGTTAATTTAAAGGTAATAAGAATAACACTGCGTTTACTATTATTATAGAGTTATACCCTACGCCTGAGGTGTTTTAACGTTAAGAAATATAGTAATATTAGTATATAACCTTTTCTATTTTAGACTAAACGTAGTTCCTTTATTTATACCCTATCTAAGCAATAATTCTTAGGAGGCTTATAACGCTCTGCAGACTAGGTTTAGGATATAAGAACACCATTTATGGCACCCGAGCATTTTATCGTTTCTGCCTTCATCAAATTTTTTCCCGCTTACCTGTATGATCTTCGACTTTACAAAACTGGATTAAACGGTCAAGATATGATCATCCAAGGATTTTTCCTCGGTTTGCGGCATTGTAGTACGTAAATTTTCGCACTGAGCATCTTGGGTGCGTCACACAAATTTTTCAACTGTACAAAATCGCCGCCACGAAATGCGAATGAAAGTGAAGAAGTTGAAGCACATACAAGATATGAAACTTCCAGCTTTCACTGAGAATATTACTTATGAAATTTGAATCGATCCTCACAGACTATTGCGAGGTATATTGCTTATATTCATCTCGCGCGCATCACGTGCGCCAACAGTCACATATGCGCCCGTGTTGGCAGATCCTTGTACCTATATTAAGACCCCAAGTACTATAGTGCTCTGCGACGATTCATTTTAGTTTTCATACTCGAACAGAATAATTCTGTCTGGGCAGGAATGATGGGGTACTATCAAATCATCCAAGTTTGGCCGTATACGTAAGCTACTTTTTATTTGTCTTCATGTTTACGTTTTTTGGAGCGGTCCACGGCACGGACATGTCTCGCGGCATTGATAATGGCCGACGTGGAGATTGGTGATGGCAACAAGTAAGCTGAATGTGCTTGAGTTGCTGTGAGGAACTCGTCCTATTTTGAGGTGTTGCTTACCCAACCAGCCACTCGCCGCAACCTGACCTAGCCTCACGCCAAAACCTTCACGGCAACTTGATTGGTCCGTATTTTCAACTCCAACATCTTGAAGAGCGCCTTGTGATTACCACACATCATGAAGAGACCAACACATTTGTCTGAGCTTTTTTTATCCTGCAGCCAATATACAGACAACTTCAAGACCCAAAAAACTCTGGCTGCTTTGTATTTATTGTCAGTTATGCAAACATGCCAGTGCGATTTTTACATGGCCCAACATAGTTGCTGATTCACATCAACTTGATCAGCAGATCTCAGCGTCAGCCTCCGCCTCCAACTACGCCCAGAGGATCTTAATCCTAGGATGATTCACATTAATCCACGAGGATGACATCCTGGCATACTTCTCAGCACTGTGCAGGTCTCGCCCAAATTATCCGACCGCTCGCTCATATAATGTTAGCAACCTGCGCCTCAACTGGCCCACCTAGGGCCGGCGCTTGTCCATTGCCGTGCTGACGACATCCAGCGGGTTTTTTGTTTCCGAACTAGTGACCAATGGCATCTTTAGCAGCCTCAGAACGAATCTGTGACAACTACATTCGGAATGCGGTTTGGTCCTGATGGCCAATAGCTGTCGTGTACTCGTAGGAATGTTTTACCTCGCTAGAACGCCGGTTAGATGCGATTCCGGGGTACGCTTATTTTTGCTGGTGTCATAGCCTCATGGGGCAAGACAAGACTCATGGAAACCAGCGATGTTTGCGCCGCAGGGCATCTATAAAGAGGTCATGGCCGAACTTCTAGGCTTATTCTCCATCTCATTATCTCCTTACCTACAAAGCTTACACTTTCGCTTGTTTCCTTCCGTCTCTTTTAGAGTTATCTTTTCATTAATTCGCTTCTACGAAACCATCACTACTTAGTATATTTTTTGTTTCATTACACCCAGTAAAGCAAAAATGGTCTACTTCAGCAAGTCCCTCGTTGCGGCCGTTGCCACAGCCTACGTTGTCCAGGCTCTTCCTCAAGGTGCAAAACCGTTTGTCAGTGTTACGCCTGAGCAAGCTGCAAAAGACGCTGCGGCCGCAGCCAGCGATAAGAAGGCTTTCTTCACCAGCCTTCTCACTGCGCCCACAGCAGTGAAGCGCTTCCAACAACTTCTAAGCGGCGATGGTGGAAAGACCCTCCTCAAAGGGGATGAGCTCAAGAAGGCGGTTGTCTTCGACTTCGCTGACAAGCCTGCGAACAGCACAGGCGGAGCCACTAAGGCTGCTGTAAGTCATCATTTCCTATATCCCGTTGGTTATACAGACTAACGCAGTTTCTTACCAGAACATCGAAACCTTCCCCATCCTCGCAGAACTCGGCATCTCTGTCACCACGGCGTTCCTCGGCCCTTGCGGTATCAACACCCCACACGTCCACCCGCGCGCCACTGAATTCCTTACTGTCGTCGACGGCCAAGTCCAGTTCGGATATATCTTGGAGAACGCTCTTCTTGAAGACAAGTCAAGCCCCGAGATTTCCAGCATCCTCAACAAGTTCCAGGGCACCGTATTCCCCCAGGGTTCCATCCACTACCAGTTCAACCCTACCTGCGAGCCTGCTACCTTTGTGGCCGCACTGAACTCCGAAGACCCTGGCACCTCGCAAATTGCCCAAAACTTCTTCAACTTGAACGGCGGTGTTGTGAACGCTACCTTGGGATTCCCTGAGACACTTAACGGCACAGATATCGAGACGTTCAAGGACAGGATCCCTCCCAACCTAGCTACTGATGTTAAGGTCTGCTTGGCCAAGTGCAAACTGCCCACAAAGCAGGGAAAACCTGAGAAACAGGAGAAGGGTGGAAAGAACTAAACGGTGGAATATATGGGACACGGGTACAGCGCTGACGTTTAATCATTTTTGTATTCGCATTTTTCCATTCATTTTTGGCATAGCGCTTAGTTGTGTGTTTTATAGACTTATGATTTTGGTTTTGTGGATATTGGTCTGCTAGTGGGTTGCACTGGTGACAAGTCGAGGGTTAGATAGTTTGATATACAACACTGGTTCATAACTCTCGCTATTAGAACCGACTTCAGATTCTACGAGGTATTCTTATCGGCCACCGTGATGATGTAAAAGCAAGTAGAAATGAATTCTTTGTCACTTAAGTTGTACAATTAGGTGACAAATAATACCAGCATCTACAATAAAGCCATCATGAAAGAAAATCACACCATTAACGTCGCGACCCTGCCATTCAAAATCCGTCAGCGATGAGATCCATCTTCTACCAACGATGCCCTTCTAAATCGGAGACCAGTTGCCGTGGCGCTTTCAGAATTCGAGACCAGCGAGCAGGTAATCGTGCGGAGACCCAGTTTTACAATAGCGCGCCAAAAGTTTATAGGTTAGGACATGCACCTATCACTAGCTATATAACTATTTCTAAGCGTTAAGATATATTTAAAGAGCAGAATTATATCACGGCGCATAAAAAGATCGTAGGGGCAAGGGTGAAGAGCGAATTCAAACCTTCTTGCATTGTATCAATTACTTGAATATACAGATACGATTAATGCTTGAAAGCGGTAGCCGCATCCAAAAGTTCCTTAACCAGCTTCATTATGTTGTCTCATGTTGTTCCAACTCTGATGCCAGCGATAGTCTTGGGTAGAAAACTAACACCAACCATCCCCATCCTACTCACACTACGTCAACACCTGAGCCCTAAAGCCTACCCCTTGTACCAATCACAAACATAATCCCTTGCATGAGCCGTATCAACATACGGTTGCTTCCCTTCCGGTATATCTTCCAAATTAAGACTACTACCATCCGGCTTCGTACACATAACATAGCCACAGGAACTTTGTGGCCCCCTATTTCCACAAGCCGCATACGTCAAGCGCGCAACGAGAAAGTAGTCCCACCCATCATCTGGATTGTGATAGTTTCCATAATTGTAATATTGTGAAGTTGGCCAATGCTGCCAGTCGTAACCTCCGATACCTATGTCGTCGATCCATTTAGCCATGCCGACGGGTGTGTATGGTATGTCGTGCGAGCAATCCCAATTATAGATGCGGATTTGGTGGCAGTCGCCATCATCAAAGCTTAATTGGTAGATTGGGCCCCAGAAGCCGGCGTTTGTAGTACTCGTGGGTTGGGTGAGTATGTAGGACTTCATAGCAGCGACTTTTTCGGCCCATGTGAGGTTGGCGACTGGTGTGGGTTCAGGCGCTTGCGGAAGCGCGGAGGTAAACGCAGCGAGGGAGAGGACGCCAAAACCAACAAGAAGCGAATTCCACATTTTATTGTCGATGGTTCTCAAGGATGCGAAAGCAATTGAGTTTCTTTCTGCGATTGAATGTGAGCTTTGAACGGTGGCTGTCAGTAGTTGGGTGAGCAACACCTTTTATCTATTTCAACGTTGAAACCTTCACGCGCAAATTCCCCTACTATGTACGTGAACTCGCCTCTCACGCGGGGGTATGCAGTTAGGTAGTATTCCCGTATATTAAACGTACAACCGTTGCATATTTACGTGATCCCCGATGGGCAATGCTTTCTGCCGATTGGTCAACTGTTGTAATCGCGCATTGACGATTCGCAAAATGATTCCCAAATTGTTAACAACACCAGGTTTCGAACGCGCAATGATATATTATAAGTACAAATAGTTCGTAGGATTTCAGAATAGCATAGATATGTGCGCTTTCTGAATACTCTCACTTTGGATAAAATTGATCTGGCCTTATACATGCAGATCCAATTTCTGCAATGCGACTGCTTCCGCCTTGGTGAAGGAATTTTGCTTCGAATTCTGAACTCGTAGTTTTTCCATTGTGAGTACGCCGGCTTTATTGAACCGTATTTTTTACAATCTAACACTACGCTGCAAACACTTGGAAAGCAGGTTCATTTAACATTGCAGATTTGCAGAATTCGACTAGATCCTGTGAAATTTGGGTGTGGTAGCATCCCACGCCGCCCTCATTCTATGTCCAAGCACTAAAAGCTCGGATTTAAGATTGTCGAACGTTAATGCCGTCGCCAATATACTCGAATGGTCGATGCGCCTTCGTCACCCTTATTGCTAATGCTATGCATGGTTTTGTTGCACCCTGGCAGCTGAGGTGTCATTGCATTTGACCACAACAAGAATCACAGTCTACCGTATTTAGCTGTCACGCGTTTGGAGTGCAGATCCCGAAGATGAAGTCCAACGGGTTTGGTACCTTCGTTTGTGCATGTACTCATAAAACCTGTCGAAGTCTGTTTGAACTTATTTGAAAAGATTTGTTCCACTGACATGCGCTCAGAATTATGGCGTTCCATTCATGATATCGTACATCGTACGCTAGCTGTAATTCTTGCACTACATATCGACCTTAGGTGATCTGGTAGGGGATTGCTCCGCTACGCTCAAGCTTCAACATCCTTACCATTATGGATCACGTGGCCAGTAACTTTTCTCGTATAGTTGCTCTCGTGAATATATCAACCACTCAGAATATCTCTAACCGAAGTGCTGATCGCGCGAGCTGGACGGCGGCATTAAGCCACAGACCCAGTCATATCCTCCAACGGTGCTCCTTTCGAGGATTTCCTGTGCCTCAGCTTCTTGGTAACTTAGTCAACACAATGATAGGCAGAAATGGCGATGCAGACCCGAAACCTTTAGGTGTATTGGAACAAACAGCTACTCTCATCTCTGATTTGACGATTTACTCAGCTTTCCAGATTTGAACTCCGACGCAGCACGTAAGTATGGAACAGAGAATAATGTCAAGACCGTAGAGCTTAACGCATCTAACAATAACACTGTCTGTAGGGGTGATGTAATTGTGTACTCTTTAAATATAGTCTAACTTTAAGGAGAGGAGGACTTTCAAAAACAAACACTATGCGACCCTTCAGATACTTGTCTATGTTCCAGCTTGCGACAACCTGTTAAGGGATAGATGCTTTGTTGAAAAGAAGGAAAGATGGTTTTGGTGTGTATTCTCAACTCGGATTCAGGACGAAATATGTGATTTTCCCCGCGACGTTTGTGGTTCAAAAAAAAGTTGTCTCATTGAGACAGGAATCCAATGCCGATGCTTTGTAAATGTCCCCCACTCGTTTAGCAGGGCTCGCTTCCGTGTGCGTAGATCCTGAATGTGTCGTCATACCACTCCAAAGCCGGACCGAAGAAGCTGTCGCCAGATGTTGACTGTGGCGTATATCCATTACATTCTCCATACTTCTCATCAAGAAGGTCGGCGAGGTGTTTTCCCTGGAAGACGCGATCACCCTCGCTGCATAGGAAGGCACCGGTACCTCCCACGCAACCAAATCGAACGCATGGGCCGCGGGGCTCAGCGTTAATGGCGGGATTGTGTAGACGGAGGTCGTCAATGATATTCGCAAGTCGAGCGACGGTCAATTGAGGCTGTGCAGGAGTGCAATCCAGACTGGTTGCTGCGGTGAAGCCAGCAGTGGCTGTAACGATGGTGACGATGTTGAGAAATTGCATTTTTCGAGATTGATCAATTGGAATGAAAGTGATTGGAAGTCTTGAGGATTGCTTGATGTTTTCCTTCTGATGTTTGATGGTGGTGTAAAAACGACCGGAAGTAAGGGACCTTTTATATTGTATGTTGATGCCGTATCTGTATTCTGGTTGCACTTATGTCTCAAAATTCTTCTGTCATTTCTCACTCCAGTCCATAGGGCTTCATTCCTGTTCTGGATATTCTTAGAAGTCATTTACTCTGGTCCAAAATCTGCTAGATGTTATAAGCAAAGGATCTTCATAATTAGGCTCCGGTCCTGCGATCTGCCTTCACCAAACAGTGACCTCTTCCTCCACTTACGTAACCTTGATCTACCTCTGATGTCAGTGATGATTTTCAATGACACACTTTTGTTCCTTTAGATTATTCGGTGACCGCAGCGCTCGAAACATTCCAGGGCACCGTAAAAGCATATGTGTTCACGCTTTACCCCAATGAAACTATTCGTGGTAGTATTATGTCACGTGCTACACTCGAGACGTCTAACTTATAACTTAAGAATAAGATATATTATTAACAAGAGAAAAATGCTCATAGGCTGCTCATAAAGCCACGATTTCTGTTAATACGTCGATTTTGGCGATGTTGCGGAGACACAATCTTACGGAATATCATTGTCAGCACAGTCTGCCTACTGACGGTCGTGCAATGGAAAGCAAGATCGTCGAGTATTGTAACAGCCATGCAATGTATTAAGGAAAGAGATCGGCATTGTTGCGAGCTTAAGAGTTGGGCCTTAGACACCGAGCTGGTGAGAGGGGTCTGGCGTAGCGCAGGTCCCTCGTAGCGCTTATATTGATTATCAACCTTATACTCCGTACATGCTTTTGATGTACAACTTTTATTATAACTTGATCTCGACTACGTCATTGCTCTACATCGTGGCAGCGCCCTAAGTATCGTCTAATATTTTCAAACATAATCATTCTCAACTACGTTGCAGCGTTTCTTTCGTACATTTTCATTTAAGCATATAGGTACTCTCGTTCTTGTAGGCTTAGAGAACAGAGGAGGATGGATTTTTGTCGCTTTCGAAATGATTCGAACATATGTAGTACTCAGCATGTCTATCGATACTATACCCGCCGAAATAGTAGAGCAGATTTTATTAGTAAAAGCGTATAGGTCTGTCTCGCCATCCCTGATCTAGGTAAAGTCGGCGAATAACCTCCTGGAGTAAGTTGTATTGGTTAAAGATGAGCTAAGCCGGGCCCCGCGCGCCGACATGGGCGTCATACGACCTCAGCCCCCACATTCAAAATGAGCCAAGACGCCTTCAGCTCGTATTTCGACTCACCTCGCTGTGTCGCATATGCATCATGACTGAGCCCTAAGATGCTCCGAACATCCCTACCATGCACGTCCGACGGCCAAACTCAGCAGTGTTGTGTACACGGTGCATCAAAGTCATACCACTCCTCATAGACGTGAGCCCAGCTTCCAAGCCAGGCAAAGCTCATACCGAATGGTGGGACCGAACATATGGCAGCGTCAGAACAGTCCAAGGGTTAACACCCACAACGTGCGAGCTGTGTCGAATTCTTCACAGCTTTTTTACGCGCGTACCCGGCTTCGACGCAGCATCGACCGAGATCACGATCGGCAATCGCGGAATTGCCCAGCACAAAGGCTTTGAGCACGATGCGTGTTCCTTCGGAGCATGCGGAGCCAAGCTGGCGCTGGCTCCCATGTTTCCTGTGGTGACTGACGACGCTGGCCAGACTGTACAGGCTTTTACTGGTCGACCAGTAGTGCAGTTGATGAATCCTCTGCTTGTCAGGGACTGGTTGGCCAGATGCGACATGCACACGGCTTGCAGACCGGAGCACTCTCCTCTGGAATTTGAATTTCCATTTCGGCTAATCGACGTGCAACAACAATGTCTAGTAGAAGCGCCACGCGGTGCAAGATATGTTGCCTTGAGTTACGTGTGGGGCGGCGTCAAGCAGGTCATGTTGAACAAGGTTACGCGCGCGTTTCTCGAGCAACCAGGCTCTTTGACCCCAAATGGATTGACAGAGCCCGAAGGGGAATTTGCTCATGTTGGAGACGCAGTAAGAGCAGAAGGAAGAGTTGTCCCACGCACGATTCGAGACGCTATCCGATTTTGTCAAATCATCGCCGAGCGCTATCTGTGGACCGATTCGCTCTGCATCATGCAAGACGATGAGTTTCAGACAAGCAATGGGGCCTGGTCCAACTCCGACAAGATGGCTCAGATACCCAAGATGGACATCATCTACGGGGCATCTAGTCTGACCGTCATCTCTGCATGCGGTGCGGATTCCAACGCTGGTCTGCCCGGTGTACATTTTAGTCAAACCCGACTTATTCAAACAGTAGGCAAAATCGGTGATCAAATCTTTGTCTCTTTGAAGGACGATCCCATGGATCCATTCTGGCAATCGACTTGGTGCCAACGGGCGTGGACATTCCAAGAATTTCTGTTGTCGAAGCGACATTTGATTTTTCTTCCAGACCAAGTTGTGTACCACTGCGCCACTGCTGCATTTTCTGAAGATCGTGCTCTTGAATATGTCGATGATCTCCACCACCTCCCGTCATGGACGAAGTCATGGCAGCTGCGGCCGCTCCAGCTCCCAGATCGCTCGAGATGGGCGGAAAACTTCTTCTTTCCTAAGCTGATGATCAACGACTACTTCAATTCATGGCTCAAAAACTTTCTCAAGCGTCGCCTGACCGTGGCTTCGGACATTCAGTTTGCATTCGACGGCGCTCTCTCAGCTTCGCGGCGCCATCTTGGTGACTTCCATCACGGTCTGCCAGTCACGTACTTTTGCGAGGCTCTACACTGGCTTGTCGGCCAATCCATGTCGTATTACTCAAAGGATCCAGATCCGCATAAGGGGCTGAACCAGCGCAGAGAGGGCTTCCCGTCGTGGTCATGGACTGGCTGGATGTGGGACGTCGCAGCACATGAAGAGTTCCACATCAACTATGCGGGAATGCCGGAACAATGGTGTCAAGTCGCCATATGGGGCAGCAGGGCATCAGCTGGTAAAGGTGAATTGGAGCTTTGGCAGATGGCATCGCCCGACATGAAACGCTGGGCCGAGATGGAATTCGCGCCCGACTCCGCCTTCGCGGTCGACGACGCTTTTTTGACCAACGACCTCCCCACATATCTCACCAAGATAAAGATGTCTCCATATCCGATGAACTGCCTCCTCATAAAGACCCTTTCCACGTCTATATTTATCAGCGCCGAAAGGACCGGCCCCTACACCAATAGTCTGCAAGTCTTTTCCTCTTCTGATTTGGCTATTGAAAATCGCATTGGCAATATCAAGCTTGCGAAAAGGTGGCAGGATAAGATCCAAGGATTTCTCGAAATGCAAGTGATTCTGCTTGCCAACTTCTACTATGGTCCCGACAGCAAGTTCCCGGATCAGACCGACGAGCACAATCCACATATTGGTTGTCTTGCTGTCGAAAGTGTTGGGGAGGCAGAGTTTGAGCGAGTAACGACGTTTGTTTCGAGGCAAGATGATATGAAAAAAATGAAGTGGACGCCTATTATGGCGGTCCTGCGTTAATGCTGTTGAGGATTGGGCGATTTAAAGGATTCTTGTTGGCAAAGGATTTGAGATACATAGTATTCAGATCTTAGCTACCTGTACTAAAAAATTTAGACATCTCTAAGAGAACGATCAAATAGTACAAGGCTTTTTGACCGTGTGATGATCTACCTGAAATAAAAAAGATAGCGGACCTAGACTTGCAAAGTCTTGCGCCCCGCGGAACTGCGACCTGGCACTTACGCGAAAATAAGTATGATGGAAGTTCTGTACTAAGAACTAAAAAAGCGAAAGCGGGGTTTCTTTTATGTATGGGATGGATAGATAACTGGGCGCTGCAAGCTGTCGAAACAACGCTTTACGATGCATTAAAAGGAAGTTGAATTGGATTAGTAGATATGACCTAAAGTAAACATGCACAATTGTTAGATGTTTGAAAAATTCCTTGTCGTGGTTCCAGGAAATAATACTAAATGAATCAGCGTTTCCCATAGAACCTCACCATGAAGACTGGTCACCAGCATTAAATCGGCTTCTCTCAACAATTTTTGTGTCGTTCATTCACATGTGAATTGTTACTACTTCAACCCGTCGATATTGAGTAAACTCACCGGCGCTATGATTCATTTGCTCTAGTACTGATATATATAATTTCACAAGCGCGAAGCCATCATATCGTTATTGATGCGATGATATAATTTCGTTCTAGTCAACCGAACAGTTAAGTACAGTTCGACTCCTGGGACTAACCATAGTTAGATTGCCCAGGACCATCTGTTGATTGTGATTACCGCTACTACTCCCGACCTTCCATCAAAGCTTCGATTAATACGCCCTTACCATCTCCCTCTACTCGTTTAACAGCATCCTGGAGCTGCTTGCGAAGCTGCTGCACAGTAGCCACCCGTACACCCTTCATCCAACCTCCAGGGACTTTGTCAGACCCTGATCCGGCGGCAGCCTCGGCCAGCGCCGCGTAGTCGGGGGAAGGATTGAAGGAAATGTTGAGTTCTTCGTCCGTCGCTGTTTTGTTGAGGCCGTCTGGATACACAAGGGCGGTGGAATTTCGAGGGGCTTTCCAACCTGTTTCACTCGTAAGTTGTGTTAGTTGGAGTAGGAGTGATTTGACAATGAAATGTACGAACCTCCGTTATTGAGCACTACCGTTAGCACTGGAATCTCGTACTTGCGTGCTACCCATGCAGCACTCGACGGAGCTGAGCACATAAAACAACCATCGCCAACAACCTGGCAAACTAGCTCATTGTGAGGAGGTTTGTCTTTTTCGCTGTGATCTTTAGCCTGATCTTTGGCCTGATCTTGTAGCGCGAGCTTGACCCCGAGAACGGCGCCATTACTCCATCCTATACCCGTGGAACCGCCGTTGATCCAACTTCCCGGTCGTTCGCATTGTAGCTGATTGAAAAGAGGTCGACTATTTGATGAAACCTCGACGACAAAGGTAGTATGCTCGGGAAGTGAACTCCTGAGCAGGCTGCCGATGTTATGGATATCAAGAGGTGCATCGTCCGTGAGAGTCGGTAACGCAGCGATCTCTTGAAGACGTGATCTTTGAGCGTCTTGAAGTCGATTCCAACGAGTCTGGTGTTCTGTATCTTGTAGAGTAGCTTGCAGCGAAGCGTTCTGGTGAAGGTATTGCGTTATCTGGGTCAACGCTT
The DNA here is from genome assembly GCA_023627715.1 of Periconia sp. R9002. Classification (NCBI taxonomy): domain Eukaryota; kingdom Fungi; phylum Ascomycota; class Dothideomycetes; order Pleosporales; family Periconiaceae; genus Periconia; species Periconia sp. R9002. The sequence goes on along the minus strand of JAMAHW010000061.1, from coordinate 55,039 downwards.
CATAAGCATCTGCTCTCCACCGTCCATGAGCAGGGAAGAAGGAAACTGAAAATTGCTGCTTCAGTGGGTCAAGATCGATGTGGTAAATCTTGGCATCTTTCGAGGGCGGGTTTCGAGAAGGGATCCACGGCACGTCGCAATCAAGCAGTAAGATGACATCCGCGTCCCGCGTACAATCATCAAACCCGAGTGAGTATCCCACAAATGCGCGATGCGAGAAAGGAACCGAGACATCGCTACCTATCACGCCATGGAGTGTTAACTGGGGTTTTGCATCAGAGCATCGAGAATCTTACCTAGCACGTCATAGATTCGAAGGCCTTTCACTAGCTCTGCAAGCTGAACGAGCTGCTCGGGGCATTTGAGATTGCGGCCGGAGTACCCTGTAATGACTAAAGGCCGTGCTGCATTGACTAGCGCCATAGCGATTTTGTTCACGGCTTCCTGAGGTAAAGCGCCAGAACCAACAGGTACCTAAGTTTCACAGGTACAAAGTCAGTTGAATCAAACTCAAGTAAATGAAAGACTAAATAGTATCATAGAATACTTTGCCATGAGATGTCATGACACTAAATTCGTACGTGAAAACAACTTGCCCATTGGTCTTGAGGTATTGAGTACGGCTGAATATATTCAGCCAAGGTCTCGCGCGGACTTGCAAGGTAGACAGGGCCTTTGGGCGCACTGCTAGCAATTTGACACGCGCGAGCAATCATTTGTTTAATGTTCTTTCCTGTACGAATATCTCCTGTATAGCGACAGTACTGCCGCACAATTGTCTTCTGGTCCGGAGCTTCTTGTAGCCAGTGCATATATTCCGTTCGTGAACCTGGGAGCTCACCAGATTCTGTAAACGGACAAAGACCAGCGAATATGAAGATAGGAGCTCGACCTATGCTTGCGTTGTGGAGACCATGTGCAAGAGCTTGTGTTCCAACGTCGACGTGGACAATAACGGCTTGCGGCTGTTGGTCAATGATTCGTGAATAACCATGGGCCATAGAGATAGCAGTGATCTCAGATGGACAGGTTAGTATTCTAGGCCATTTGTCAGGGCGTTCGCGTTTTCCCTTGATGATGGCCTCAATTATGGAAGGGTGATCTGAGCCTAGGTTAACGAAGCAATTCTTTACACCAGCCTGTTAAAACACATCAGTCATCACTCAAGATTTAGGCACAAGGACAACGAACCTCCCAAAGGCCCTCGAAGAGCGCGAAGGCTGTTGTGTATCTAGAAATATTTGTTAGCAAACAAAAACGAACATCAAAAGTAGGATTAAGGATAACGGCAGTGTCGCCAAGGATAACGATACATACTCTGTAGACGAAGCCATCGACGTGCGTGTGCAGCAAGCGGGCTGACAGAGAAGTAAACACAATGGAGTAACGAATGCGCCTTCGTATTTGGGATGTGCGAGGGGACGTCTAAATCACTTCACTGGGTTTGCTGTCGGTTACACAGAGTCAATATTAGCGGCGGGGTACAATGACGTGAGAGCGACTCCGCACAGACCGAGGTAGAAGACTATACGTATGGGTGTGCTGTAGGTTTACGGCGTTTGATTGATACGCCCGTTATTGATTGGCTCGAGTAAATGGTTGTGGTTGGAGAACACTGATTACCTCAAGCTAAGTAGTCATCACTTGCATTGCTGACTCATGCTGGGCGGCAACTCGTTCAGGACAAAAATAGCTTGTCGTAGCAATTGATTTCATACATTCGGAGTGAGCGTTCGAGATGAAGAAAAAAAAAGCACGAAAACGACCGACTGACCCGATTGACAGAGCTTCCCCTGCGTATAACTATGGCCTTCAATCTGCATGCCTGCGCGTCGTTTGATGCGCCACTCAAACTACTTTCCAATCGCATACGAGGACTTCTCAGGGTTGCGGTGGACATCGAGGATTGTGTCAATCTCGAAGTTGGTCCGTTTTGTGTCGGCTGAAGGCTTAATGTTAGAAACCTGTCAGAATCACTATTGTAGGACCGCTCACCATTCGCGCTAGCTACCAGAGCGGCCATAGTACTTGCGATTACAATAGCGAACAGCGTTAGAGTCTTCACGCTGAAACTTTTGAGTGGGCGGATTAATGGTAGGTAAAAGAAGGCGAGAGCTGGATACTGAGTTTTCCGTTTTCCCAAAAGCCTGAGATCTACCATTCGGAATACTGACAGCTTGATTGAATGTATACCTGGCTACATTCATTATTAATCAGTCCATTTCATGTCGCTTCAAGCGCTACGACGGTAGACTACGAGAGAAGCAGGGTAGTGAAACCCTTGACCCTTCAACGATTGCCTCATCGTCCAATAGACATATGAACATTCCCCGTCGGGGCTGTATCCATGCTCAATGTAATATACCTTGAACCTAGGTATGCAGCAAATGCAACTGTGCTTCGTCATCGTATCTTTAGTCTTCGACTATCTGGATTTTCGGATTTGTTCAGCACAGATATCTATTGGCTATCTGGTTTATATTTGCAATACGCGTTGCATTGTTGAGAAAGATGGTTCCCACAGGCGCTTGAAGAAGTGAACGTTAGTTGATACCGCATCAATAGCGACATATACAGAAGGAAAATCGTTATGGAGCTTATCAAAAGATCGAGCTGCATCATGCGCAACGAATGAAGCTAGCTCCGACCGAGCCACAAGATAAATAAAGAGTTCGCGCCGATGTTCGACACACATGCGAGCGCTGGAAAAACCACACTCTCACTTCACTGAACTTTCTGTTGCTGTAGAATTCGACACTTGGCTCAGTAAGAGAGATTTTTATTCACCTCGAAAGAATCTGCACGAAATTGGTACTACTATTGGTTACAATTCTATTCCCACTAATGAAACGACGCCGTCCTTTCTGGATGACGACCATCATGAAAGCATGACCCACAAAGCGACTCGAAGGAATCGACGATATAATATTTTACACTGGATTGCCCACGGAGCGAGTTTGGTAGTCATAGCTTTCTCAACTTTTCGAGGTTGGATGAATGGGCCCATACAGGCTCGTTGTCACGGCTTGTTCAACAGCTACTGTATGCTCCCCTCGTATGAGATCGCCTTTTTAATAGCTCACCCTTCCAAATTATCAGCGCCTATGAGTCAAGACCTTGCATCCGTACCGTTCGTGGAGACACGCTTCAATGGTTCCCTCTGGCACAAATCTCCGTTCAAAGGCCCCCCCCCCCATCACAAACTGCAATCGAGTCCTGGAATGCCGTCAAAGAATACGGCATAATCAGCGCCTCAAAGGAAGACGTGAACGGCATCAACCGGCACCATGACCTCAAAACCGCCGCTCAATTTCCTGAGATCGCTGGAGGAGGGTATGTGGCAATGACAATGGGAACCTATCAGCTTCACTGCCTCTTCTGGCTCTGGCGCGATCATCACCGGTCTTTCTTCCCAGAGATGCAGAAGAACAAGGAAGCGATCCCCGAGATGTACGAACGGCATTTTGAGCACCGCATTGATTTTATCCGGCAGAGCATCATGTGTAATTTCAACATGGGTCTGCTCACATTCGACTGGGTGCTCGATCATCCTAATCCAGTTCCCAACACCAACTCGATAAAATCTACCCGCTTTTGCAATAACATACTCACGAGCAACCACCCAGTCTATGGTGGCCATTGGCGGAACCATAGGTCCAGGCTACTTTATAGGAATGGGAACTAGGCTTTCCAATGCAGGACCTACAGATTGCTGATCTGCTTTGCGGTTGTCGGGATATTACTCTGGACAGTCATACAAGCCTTAGGCGAAATGAGTGCTTTAATAGCTGTTTCTAGTCAGTGTTTTGTTTCTTTCCTGTCGGGGTCAAGCGTTGTTTCAGGTTTTAACCGAAGAGTATGCAGGTTCTTTCACTCACTACACCACTCAATTCATCGACAATTATGTCTTCCGATGGTCCGGTTTCATCATCGTGAATTACAATACGTTGTAGGAGGGGGACCGAAACAAAGATGTTTAGGACTGGCAACGCTATCAGATGATCTGGCATTAATACTAGATTTCTAGGAGACACCCGTGCCTACTTTAGCTTAGAGATTTTTATTCTGGCGGGGCTCCTCTCTTATTCATTCCCTCTATAATCCTTACAGACGGCGACTAAGCTATTCGAAGGTTCCTGTTCGTGGCCTTCGGGCTTCTAGGCGTAAGGGTGTTTAGCGAGGCCGAATTCTAGTTTGCCCTGGGCAAGGTCCTAGCTCTGGCGTCGCTTGCGTTCTGCGCCATACTCATCTCCGCTAGCGTCATCAGATTAGATTCAAGTTCTACCGCGACGCTAAAGCGTTTAGAGGTGTCAAAGAGGCATTCCAAACTTTTATCTTTGCTGCGCTTCAGTACGGCAGGACAGAAATAATTAGATTGTCGGCCGGCAAATCCAAAAACCCAGCCACAGACATTCTCAAAGCCGTGAAAAAGTCAAAAGATGTAAACTTAGACAATAGAAGGGCGTAGCAAAGGTAAATCAGACTTCGTACTCCAAATACTCTGTCTTTCTCGATAGAGGCGAGGCCAATATCAAAATTAACCGACCAAACTCAGTGTATAACGCTACGCAGTCTACTAGCAACTGTATCGTATATCACCGCTGCGAGACCCAGTTGCGGGCTCAAAAAGTCGCATAGCAGTGCTACAATTTGTCTCCTCGCGGAAAGAGTTAGCGTATAATATAGTTGGCGTTGAACGAGAGATACCCGAATGCAATTAATAGCTTTTTTATTACTCCGGGCACAAGCAAAGGCGTAGACGATACATATGTCATCCCGCTTCGTGAGCTGGGCAACGATGCAGGCACCAAGCGAGCCCATCGCATCTGTCCACAGTTACGGCAACAGAGGAACGACATTGCCTTCGAGTGAACGAGCCGTACTTTTCGAAAATATTCTGCATGTGAACTTCAACTGCCGTTCGCGTGGCTGTCTACCCCTCGCGAAGACGTAACAGAGATCGTGATGTTTATCTGTTATCTCTTCATCACTAAGGAGTGCAAAAACTCATCCACCCTTGGATTCATTGGTTCTCTAAAATAGAGATTTAGATATCTTACTACCCCATCAATCAAACTCAACCAAGTACTTCACTACATTCTCACAGGCTATAGTCATGTATTCTCTACCGCCTTCTTCTCTTCTTACCCCCTTCAGATGCTTCAGAGTCTCTATTGCGTTTCTTGCTCTGTTCCAATTCCCTCTTCAATGACTCGATTTCCGCATCCTTCCGCTCCACCTGTTTCTCGAGCTCTATCTGGTTCAACACCGACTCTTTACCCGTTTGATACGCAGTCTCTGCCTCTTGTCTTAGATGTCTAACCTCATCTCTCCACCCTTGCTCGTGCTCGTCCATTTCCCCCTCTCCGTTACCTGGTGGTATTTTGTGACTCTCCACCGTGCCAGATCTTTGACGTCCCTCGCCCAAACTCCAACACTTGAGCTTCTTCAAATCGTGCGAATATATCTCCGCAACCAATTCCTGTGGTTCGATAACAACATGCAAGAAATGTGACTGGATCTGCTCAAGGATCTTCACAAACTGAAGTGCTGATCGCGGACAAAAATTGATAATAATGAAATCTTCCAGGACAAACCCCTGTCGGTACGTACCAACTTCAAATCTGGAAACGTGATTGGCAATATCAGTCGATGTTCCAGATTGCAGCAGCTCAATCCCCCATGTCTTATTAGGGATAAAGAAGTCAATACGGCCATTAAGATTTTGCGAATACTCTGTTAAGACAGGAAGATGTTGGCGCTCGATATTAAGACAGAAGTACAGCTCGTTCTGAAAAGCAGCCGCTGGGATACCCCAGCTTCTACTACTAGAGAGATCGCGACGATGTTCGAGAACATGTGGACTAAAACGAGCGATAGCATTCATGCATAGCTCTTTCAGATTGATCCTTGAGATCTCGTTCGGATCTGGGGTTGCAAAAAGACGGCGATAAGCGACTTTTCGATGTAATGGTGAAGCGAAGGTGAACGTTATCTCTCCCTTGCCACCTTTCTGTTCAGTATGCAGATAGCCCATCTTGTGGCAGAATCCAAGTGCGTCTAAGTAGGTCGTTGAGTTCCTCGTTACTCCACATGGATATCGAGCCGCCTGCTTCATAGCATCTTGTATATGTTCAAAACGGAGATGGCGGTATTGGGAGTTATCGAAAAAGAAGTCTTTTTTTAGCTCGTTACGAACCCAATCCTCCGCAAAGGATGTCCAAAAGCCTCTCCCATACTCGCTAAGGTAGTCTACAATCGCTTCCGTGTGCTCCAGGATTATAGAATGCCACAAAGTTCGCGTAACCTGTTGTTGAGTTGGAAAGTCCTTTCTCATATCAATAAGAATGTTCTCCCAGTCCCAGATCTAGAAACTTACCTTTTTGAGAATGTCGTTCAAAAAGCGAAGGAGTACGCCAACTACACCCGGATGCCCCCCGGACGTGGTGTATATGTTTTGCTCAACATTACCTTTGGTCTCAATTCCTCTAGCAATGGCCCATTGATGGAGAGTAGATTGGATATCTTTAACAGTGAAGAGCATAGAACGCAGTTCAATGCGATGTAGGTCATGCATCCGGAGAGCCTGGGATTCTATCTGGGGCTCGCGGCATTGCGAGACACCTTGCGAACCGTAGACACAAACAAGGATATACAAAGCGCTAGCCCGCGTAGGTCTATTCTTAACGAGCATATCCCAAAATTCCACTTCGTCGTACGAGAATTGTGCCTCGTCAATTAAGTAAATCGGCCGGGATTTTTTCTGCGTCGGTCGTTTTTTTGCGTTAGCAATAATGAATTCCTGCCTTGCGGTTTCAAGGTACTTTATGACAGAATCTTCTTTCTTTTTCTTCCGCAGTCCCCAATTGATGTATACAGGCTCTAAGTCTTTTGAGTTATCGAGAACGTGCTTTCCAAGAAGTTTAAGAAGGGTACTCTTCCCAACTTGAGGGGTTGCACGAATAACGATGACACCCATCTCTCGAGCCTTTTGCAAGACTTCAGTAACTAGTTCTTGGCGATCGCACGCAAAATCAATGCCAGGAGACCAGGGATCCATAAGATCGTATTGGTGCAGTATAATGCTATGACTGCAACGGATGCATTCGTCAATTAAACCACGGAAAACTCCTCTCTGGCAAGAGCACTGTTGGCAAGGCCACTGCAATTCGGTGATATAACTTGAAGAATCCGAAAGATGCTCGATTTCACTGGCAATTTGCGGGCGGCTTTCATGTATCAAGGACTGTGACAAATCTTCTTTATGGGACGTTCCATGCTTTGTTCGGGGTTTCCTGGGTGGTTGTTTGGGTGTTTGTGAGCCTTGTGGACACTTCTTCTCTGCTGCTTGCTGCTTAGCAATCAGGCAGGTTTGCGCTCTTGTTACCGGCGCCATCTTCTTTCGTGTAGAGTGTTAAATCAGAGGAGGTGTCTTGGAACCTATTGAGTTGATAAGCAATCCTCATTCTTTGTTCCTCCCACCTAGCTTGGCAAAAGGTATTTGCCATAAGACAGCAAACAAGACAGCGAACAAAGACAGCAAACAAAGACAACAAACAAAGAAACGGAGTGTAGACGCAAGCAGTTGCTTCGGCATTCGGTTCTTATGGTGTTTTAGTTGCACATCCTGCGATCACAGTTGGAGTTTACTATACTATTGAAATTTAGTCTATAAAATCTTTAGTAGAAAAAGTAGATATAGAGACTAGGCAGTAAATAATTCGCGGCGGAACTAGAGAGTAAGAAAGCGCTAGTTCCTTGTTTCGTAGATTCTTAGGTATAGTAAATATTTATATAGTTAGTATGATAGTTATATCGTTCCCAAAGAAAATATCTAACGAACAAACTAGTTACGATTCTCATATTATGGCATTTATTCTTAAACCAAGACACCACGGCCCATAGTAAGGATTTGATCCATCTGGTTCTTAACATCAGTCTTTCCCCTTAGTGCCGTAAATTTCTTCTGAATCCAATCTCCAGACGTAATCACATCCCTTACGCTACTCTCAGATCGGGGAATGAAAGGACTGTCCAGGTTCCTCAGCAAAGTTTGGTCCTCCGGCCTCATCAGGTACGCCAGGCTGTACCTTTCGGGCATCTCACACCCTGGAACCGTTCCCACGCGGTGAAGTGCGCTTTTGAGGAGCCCGTTCGTCATCATCGAAATGCAATCGCCAATGTTGACGATCGCGTGTCCCGGTTTGGGTAGGACGTAACGCCAATCCGATTCACTGTACGCGCTGCTTCGACCGATGTGCGCGGGCAACACTTGAAGACCAGGCGTGGTTGAAAATACAAATGTTAGGCTCCCAATATCCGTATGTGGCGTCTGGGAAACTACATTGGAATTGGGGTTTGCGTGGTACTTGAGCAAGCGCAAGATATCAGGGGACGGGCGATTGAGACGTTGAAAGTCTTCTAAGCGTTGTCCCGCTGGTAGGAAAAGAGCGTTGGAAAGTGAGCTGAGTATAGCGTGGGCAGCAGAACTCAGACCATGAACTGTGTTACGCAACGTGCTCAGGTGATCAGCAACCACTGGTGGATGCGGAAAAGGATCATTTGAAAGTTGAAGGATCCCGTTGCGTGGAAGCTGGATTCGTATTAACCTCTATTCATCTACGAGACGGGTTCGCGTGGATGCTGAGGAGATGGTTGGGGGCTGCTACTTACCACCCAGCTCTCAAATCCATCCTTGACTCCATTACCCACTACATTTCTTCCTTTGGGTTTATAGCCATTGACCTTCATTCGTGACACCTTATCGACATCAAACAAAGACTTGACCTCAGATGATTGGTCAAAGAGTTTCTTGGACAGATCGAAGACGGCATCAACATCAGAGGTGAGGGATGAGAGACTAGACCCGCTGAAATCTAGGTAGAAGAATCCATCATTGATACATGTCTGCATCAAACGCTCCTGCGCTTCAGATGAACCTTTTTCGATTTCGCGCAAGGAGAGGGTTTGAAGATCTGCAAGCTGGTCCTTAGGTACCATGCTGCTCAAGGTAGACTCAATGGAAGACATTTTGGAAGTGGCTTTATGAAGTTGAAGAGGTTGAAAATCTTGATCGAAACGGATAGTTTGATTGCCGGATTATATTTGAATCGACAGTTTGCCGTCAGACTTGAATATTTCATAGTACCGCAGTACTAAGGGCTATCCCTACCCATACAAAATCAGTGATATAAATGGGCCGCACCTCAAAGTGCACCAGCTTTCCGTGATGTAGCTTTGATATCCGGAACTTTCCCTACATATCCACAGAAATTTCGAGAAATTTATTTCAACTGGCATGGAGTAGGAAGGTGGGATGGAATCCTGCAACCGGTAGTGATAAGAAAATCCCCGGTAAGCTGTACGGGAATAGTGAGATGAACCGAGCTGAAGAGACCCTTGTTTGCTATTAGTAGACTAAGAATAAGCAATGATCATCACTTCGACTTGGGCTTTATCTTTTCGTGATGCAATGTCAAGGGGCCTGACCTTGGCAACTCAAATTTCAGGCCGTGGTCTTCTTTTGCAAGGTGGCGATCGCCAGCTATACGATGTGGATGCAACCTAAAACTTTTTGGGGCATCTATCCTGGGTAAAAAAATTAGTAACGAAAATATCGGATTTTCCAATTCTGCATTGCACCTGAAACGCCACGTTTAGGGTCAGGAGCGGAGTAGACCCATTTTAAGAGGTAAAGGTGATCGTGCTCAAGTATATGGAGAAGACTACACAACAGTAGATTTTTTCAAGTCCATCCCAATTTTTTCAACCCTTTCTCATCAAAGTCCATTTCAACACTATCTTGGACCTACGATAACCTTCTCAAAATGAATGAAGTAGCAACTATGACCATGCCCGCTACATTGGGTACAAACAGAGAGTCAAACGGAGGTGCGTATAACTCAGTCTGCCGCAGTGAACTTACTTTCGAATGCATCAAAAACTAAGTCTTCGTGCAGTTGTTCGATATAAGCCACTCATACCTCCCAGCCTTCTCAAATTTGAAATACCCAATGTGAGTTTCACCAAATGACATCTAGACATCAAGATAATGTCAAGAGAGGAATCTAGTTAACAGCGTTGTGGCAGACAACTCAATCAACCAGCACCGTGGAACGAAGCCGCAAGGCGGCGGCAGATATAATCAATCAGCTTGATGACAGACTGCTCGTCATCATTAGTCCATATTCTATTCACGATGTGGATGGTGAAATCGCGTACGGGAGGAAGCTTGCTCGGATCGCAGCGGTACTACAAGAAGATCTTTGTCTTGTGATGCACTGCAACTTCGAGAACCCCGAGACGCTCGGTGGATGCAAGACTTCTCTCAAGGACATGGACAATGACAGCGTGGACAAGATCAACAGGGGATTGCGGCTATCGAGAAAATGCCTAGTGGAGCTCACCGGAATGGGATTGCCAGTGGCGACAGAAATGCTCGGAGTCACATCCCGCCACTTCCTTGTCGACTTGATGTCTGTGTGCATCATTGGAAATTCGAATGTAAAGTCCAAGGTACATCGGGAATGGGCATCGAGCATTCCGGTTCCCATGGGCTTCCACACGGGCATCAGCAAGGAGGATGCAAAAGATGCCTTGGATGGCATGCAGGAAGCAGGAAAGCAGCACCAGTTCATAACGTTCACGCCAGAAGGCCGTTGCGCCATCGCTTCTACTCGAGGAAATAGCGACTGCTTCGCCCTCGTAGACGCTTCTTCCAAGCAGTTTGCGGAACAGCGCAACAAGTTTCGAAGTGCAGCTGACAAATCCAAGAAAGCAGCATGGATGGTAGGCTGCCCAAGGGAGCAGACCGAGGCGAATGGCCATATCAAAACGGTGGTGGGTCAAGTGTGCGAGCAGGTCGCGGATGGCGATCGTACTCTTATTGGGACGCTGATGCATACGGACATTGAGAACGATATGCAGTGGGAATCCTTGATCCTGAGCCTGGGGGATTTGGCGAATGCCGTGCGGCAGAGGCGCACTGTAAAGTAGCATAAACGGGACAGCTTACCATGCATATCAGTTAATTTGCTGTAGCTGCAAGGCGCTTGGCACCTGGATCGCAGAAGTAGACAGACAGAGAGATGAATTAGACCGTTTTTGCACGCTCTGGAGTGAATGTGACGCTAGAATAGTTCTAATATCGCAAGCATCAAGTATAAAGGGTTGTTGTGATTTGGAGGTCTGAGATGATGACGCGAGTAACCTTTTACCAATTGATTTTACCAGTGCTTTGTTTACCCTTTGTTCCAACTATGCCTCACGCTGACATGCTCACACCACCTCCTTCAGCTGAAACGGGTGCCGCCTCCCGTCTTCACGTGCTCGTCATCGGTGCTGGAATGTTCGGTTTGGGCACTGCCATATCCATCCGTCTTGCAGGTCATGACGTGACGGTGCTGGAGTTGGTCGCGTCGTTGGAAGAAGTGGGTGCCGGTCTCCAGATTACACCGAATGGATCTCGCCTCCTCAAAGCTTGGGGAGTCGACAAACTGCTACAATCGGCCATCACAACACCAGCGACATTCTCCATGCATCGCTTTGACGGCAGTCGGACGTTGGCGCACCGACCAGGCTATGGGATGGAGATAGAGAAACGACATGGTAGCCCGCTGTGGTGCCTGCACCGAGCGCAGCTGCAACAGGCGTTGGCGTCCAGGGCAGAATCCCTCGGGGCAAAAATCCGCCTGGGCGCTCGCGTGTTGCATGTCGACGCTGAGCTGGGCACGCTGAAACTGGAAAACGGTGAGACGCTCCACGGGCAGCTTATCGTCGGCGCGGATGGGTTATGGTCGAGCACCCGCGCTACGCTGTTCGATGATCATGTCGACGAGATTCCTCGCCCGCTGCCTACTGGCGACCTGGCTTATCGCATTATCATCGATCGTGACAGCGAGCGAGGCGTAGATAGGGCTATGCGTGATCGCTTCTTTGCCGAACCGGGAATCCACATCTGGGTCGGGCCGGGGTCGCATGTGGTGGCCTACAGCATGCGGGAGGGGCGTTATCTAAACCTGGTCCTGTTGGTGCCGGATAACCTCCCTCCACATGTCGCCAAAGTAGAGGGCGACATAAATGAGATGCATGCGCTCTTCCGGGACTGGGATCCGATGTAAGCAAATATCAATCCAATCAGGCATCAATACTTGCGCTAATCACGCGGGATGCATTCAGCCTGACCGTAGCCTTGCAAGAAACCGACAAAGTATTGAAGTGGCGCCTTCATCACTGTAAGTATTCATCGTATATGCAGAAAAAAAAATATTGAACACGTCAGCTAAATCACCCTTGCAGTGTCTCCACTCCGCCGTTGGTTTCGAGGTCGATATGTAGTCGGGTAAGCTTTCAACCGCACATGATGCACAATGGGAGGATTGTAAAAGCTAACCCACGCAGTGGAGACTGCGCGCATCCCATGCTTCCTTACATGGCCCAAGGAGCCAATTCCGCCCTTGAAGACGCAGCCACAATTGGTGCCATGCTCTCGCATGTGGCAAGAGACGATCAGCTTCTACCTGCTTTGGCTATGTATGATGATATCAGAAGACTTCGTGTCAATCAGCTCGTCCGAGAGACGTTTGCCCAGGGTGAAGAACACCACCTGCCCGATGGGTTCGAGCAGCAGCAGCGTGATGAGCGTCTCGCCCGCTCCATGATGCCCGAATATGGCCCTGCGAGTGAGAAGCCGTGGACTCATCCCAAGATCCAGCCGTGGGTCTATGGTTACGACGCATATCGAGAAGCCGAAGCAGCTTTTGCTAAGAATCCGTTTTGATCCTGCGATGTCGCTCCTGCTATTCCGCTTTTGATGTAGCTTAGCTCTTGTAGAAATGCATATTAGTTTTATCTTGAAATCACACTTCTTCACTAAACACCGACAGCATAGAGAGCAAGAGAGAAATAATAGTGATCTCAAAATGCCTGCCTCAACCGACATTGACACACCCGTTGCGATTGTGGGGGCAGGACCGGTGGGTATGCTTCTAGCCCTCAGATTGGCACAGCTTGGTTGCCCGTGTACTCTGATAGAGCAGAATGAGGACACCATTCGCGTCCCCAAAATGGACGTGACAAATGCCAGGTCCATGGAGATCTTGCGATTTATGGGTTTGGCTGATGAGTACCGTCGGTTGGGACCCAAAGAGGAGCTCGAGTTTTGGGTAACTCCTTTCACGACGGGAATGGGGGAGAAGGGTCATCATCTTTTTACATGGGTATGTGTTGAGCCATTCTAATGCTAACAGCTAAGAAAGTGCGTGCTTCTCGAAGAAAAACAGTGACTGACAAGATGCGCTCCCCGCCCCCACCTAGCCTTTGGAGGGGAACAAGGCTGTAAGACGAAGAATCAACACGACCAACGATGGAACCACGCCCATCGAGCCTCCTCTGCGAAGCTCGCAGATCGTGCTCGAGGCATTTTTGAAGGAGAAATGTCTCGCTTCACCACTCATTACCTCTAGGTTTGGGTGGAAATTCGACTCTTGCATTGAAAATGCGAACGGAGTGATCAGCAACATGCTCGCAGCAGATGGCACGACGCACAAGGTGAAAAGCCGTTATCTGGTTGGAAGCGACGGTGCATCGAGCACTGTTCGCAGGCACATTGGAATCAAGACATCGGGGTATAAATTGTATGTATGGCCTTTTTTACCCATTGCACTGAAAAGAGGGAGAGACAGAGAGCGCTGAGTGACAACCAGTCCGGCCAAGCTATTCATGACCTTCTTTCAATCCGACGAACTCGCTGAGCGGCGCCATTTTGGACCCTATTGGCATGTTGTGACCCCCAAGGGTTTCCTCGTTGATACCAATGCGGGCAACTTATTTGCCAGCCACCACATTTTTGGTGAAAACGACGACCCAAGCGCGATGGACCCGATCGAGGTCGCGCAATCGAATTTGGGTGGCATCGGAGAGCCTTGGAGATTTAAGATTGACAAGTTGTTGGCGCATTCAGTTTGGCAGCCGCAGTTTCGATGTGCAGATTCACTTTCGACGGAATCGGGAAACATTTTCCTGGTCGGCGATGCGGGTATGTTCTCCTACGTTACTTTTTTTTCTTCTCTTTTACTTTCCCAAAAATGCGCTAACGTAAAATGCTTGCAAAGCCCACGCGGTACCTCCACATGGGGGCCATTCGCTCAACACGGGCATATTGGGCATGTGGAATCTGTCGTGGAAGTTGGCTGCTGTAGTGCGGGGGTGGGGCGGGGAGCGGCTACTGCGGTCGTACAACACAGAGATGCGACCCATTGCCTTGGAAATAATCGAGGCGGTTGGCGGCCACATTACCCGCCAACATTCCTATTCCACTCTTGTTGCACAAAAACAGGACGTCATAGATACTGAGACGCCAGAAGGCGCTGAGGTCCGTCGCAGGGTCGGTGCGATGATCAGAGACATTGGCAATCATGGTAGATTCTATGGTCGCGAACTCGATCAACGGCTTCGATCCGACATCATTATTCCTGATGCAGCCGGCGAAGAGATCAACGAGCCCATCTGGGACCCCTTGAAGTACACTCCGTCGACGTGGCCAGGAAAGAGGGCACCCCATGTCTGGCTGCAAGATGGGTTGACGGCTGTTTTTGATTACTATGGGCTCTGGTGGACTCTCATAGAGTTCCGGGATGAGAAAACTAACACAGAAAATGGTGTCTCCAAAGCCTTTCAACAGGTCGCAGACGAGTTGAGTATTCCTTTGAAAACAGTTGCTCTCGAGGAACCTCATACAAGTCGTCTTTGGGAGAAAAAGTTTGTCCTCGTTCGACCCGATGGCCATGTTGCTTGGAGATCATCTAGCATGGCAATTGAGAAAGCAGATATCTCGAAGATCTTGGAAACTGTCTCTGGGAGGTAAACGCGTTAGTAGCTATGGTGTATATAGAAATATGAAGTTATCGCATTGGCAGATTCGCACCTCACAATTCGTATGTAATGTGTTGCTGTTTTCTGGAGCCGCTGGTGTAAATACGCTCTATTCTTTGAGACAGAAAAAAATTATTCACACAGACCATGGAATGAAGAAATACCAAAGGTTCTCAAGGATCCACAAGATTCTCTCACATTTGGAATCATTTTACTGAAGATGAAGTTGTTTGTATTGTATAATTGGTGCTACGAACGACGAAATCACTCAAATTGATCCTTCCCGAGCCTGCCTTGGAACCCAAAGCACAAGAGATTATTTTTGACCACCTCTTCTTTCCTCGCAACGAGCTCCTCAATATCCCAAGTGACATTCAAAACCCTCCCATTCATGAATTTCGCGTCATCCGTAGTCAGCCAGAGGGCGCTGCCCCCGATCAATTCAAAGTCGATCAGATCCATAGACTTGAAATCATCCAGCAACATGTCCGTCTCCGCCAAGCAGGGATCAAGCGACACAGCCGTAATGTTTGGGTTTTCGGCCGTGATGAAGCTCTGGAGATGAACTGCGGCTAGTTTCGAGACGGCGTAGGAAGTCAAAGTAGGGTAAATGCCTAGACTTCCACTGGTGGCGAGGTTGATGATGGTACCGGCATTGGAAGTACCGACGAGTTTGACGAAGCCTTGAATCATTTGAAATGTTCCCTTCACATTGATTTCCTGGGAGAAAAAACAAGAAGGAATGGATCATTAGCTTTGTTTTTTTAAGATCATGGGCTTTGAACATTGCCAACGAGATTTTACCTACCCAATCTTTCCACCAGTCGCTGACCACGGCATCGCGAACCAGCTTGGAGGAGGTAAGGACGCCGGCATTGTTGACCAAAACATGAGCAGTACCAAATTCTTCTTTCACTTTCCGATACACTTCATCGACTTCAGCCAAATTCGTGATGTCGGCCTGCGTCTTCAAGACTTGAACCTGAGGATTGATAGCACCTATCTCCTTCTCTACTTCGTCCAACGAGTGGAGGTTCCTCGCGACGAGAACAATTGCTTTGGCATTTGCCTTGGCAAATGCTCTTACAAAGGCCTATGAAGTCAAAACCGATCACAGTTAACATTTGTCGCAGAGCCAAAACATGCTACTTGATAGGGAATGCTTTCTACCTTGCGTCCTAATCCTCGATTTGCACCAGTAATGATCGCGACCTTGCCTTCCTGCGAGAGATTGTTAGCGGTCAAATTGGTTGCTTGGTATTGCTTTGTATGTGTCGTCTTGGTGAAGGCTGTGGTATTGACAAAAAAGTCGGGAGGCAAAGATGTCATGATGGTGCGAGTTCCGAAACTCGTATGGTGTTGACGGACAAGGTTCACGAGTGTCTGTCTAGGTAGAGTATCTCAAGTTCAGTCTCTATAGGATTTCTCTGAAATCCAGAGTATGAGAAGGACTGCCAGTGTCGTGGGCGAAGCGTTCAACACCCGTCCCTCGACATGTTGGACGGATCTGGGCAGATGCATTCCGGTGAGTCCAAATGACGTGATTCTCCTCGGAGTATGAGGGTCATGCACTTCAGTGTCGGAGTATGAGGGTCATGCATTTCAGTGTTTCGCTATCTTGCATGCAGTCCTGAGGGAGATGCCCAACTCATGTCACCTTCCTGATAACGTATATCGAGTCTGCTTCTTCGAGGTTGCAAACGGATTATACCGGCTATTGTCGCGGTAACCAGCTTCAGCCAGTAACTCCTCGTGTCTGCAAGTTGCTTCATGCTAGGCATACAGACGGCACTTGTCCCGGCGATTATTTGAATATGCCGTGTAAATGATTATGCATAGCAGTAGACTTTATTCCCCCCGGTATCGAAGGGGAAAACGGGAATACGGTATTGAAGTGGGAAATAGGCATACAGGGCTCGCGGCGATGATATCACGAGGACAAGCTCTCGAACCCGGTAACTCGGTTTCCCCATGACTACCGGTCTCTCCCATGTTCCGGGGTGCACGGTACTTAGGGCAGAGACTAGTGTTTTCAGGGAAAAAGATCCTTCGGACGGTAAGGATGGCAAATCCGGATAGTGCGCCTTGAGACCACGACATTCAATCATCGGGCATTGGCAAAACGAGGTTGCGGCCAATCAAATAGCACGGGACAGGACGATCCGATAAGCCTGCTGAGGCTGCGCCGCACTTTCCAGGTCGTTGTGTCGTATCTATGAAAGACATATTGTAGCAGCCAAATTTCTTCATGGATGAACCTCTTAGTCATTCAGTATCACTTTTGCGGTTGTCATAAAGTTGTTGATGGGCGGGGCGCGTACCTAGCAGTAGCGCCTCTAGCGTTGGACCCTGACCTGGCTTGGCTCTCAGTTATCTCCGACGGGAGCTAAGGGTGGGCACACTGCCGATCCTGGATCGTATTTCTTTTCCGGATTCGAAACGCGTGCATATCCGGCATGTGCACCGTGCGTTATCACCGCCAATGAGAATTCACCCGTCTATCACACACAGATTGCGCCTCGTGCTGCATACACATATGGCACAGCATACACATATGCAGCCTTTCATGGATTGCTCATGTCGTCTGCAGGCATGATGTCAGTTGTTGTTTACGTGTCGCTACGCCCTGGTTGAACCTCGGTTTGGATCATGGCTGAACCTCGTATTCGCAGTTTCGCGGTTTTGATCATGGCTGAACCTCGTATTCGATCGTCGCACCAACGTGGGGTACATTTCACCGGGAATCGAAAAGATAAGGATTACCAATCATCTCCACCAATCCGAACGCGTTTCTTCTGTTCAGGGACTCCAGCGAGTACGCTGGTTGAGAGCCGCAGAATTGGGCTGTCGCAGGTAGGTATCGCCTTCGAAGCCGTCTTTCCACTTCAGAGGCACAAATTGAAAAGTTCGTGTCCACTGTCGCTATTCCTATCAACTACCTGAGGTCATTCTTCCGTTTCAAAGTATCGAAACCTAGCAAGCAAAATGGCGACCGAGATTACCGTGGATTCTAAATTGTCCTTTGAAGCGCCTCCTAAGGAGGAGCTCTACATGCTAAGTAAAAGAGACTCAGAAGAAAAGGATAGGTAAGTGTTGATCTGTACGTTCCGAACTGGAGATTGAGCCCTGCTCCAAATGCTGATTAACATCTATTTTGCACACACAGACTGGACCAGCAAAGTAAACTCATCAGAACGATTCGCGACGGTTGCGTTCTGGACCCCGTCATTCCCAAGCAGGGTATTGAGAGGATCGCAGATATTGCCACGGGTACTGGGTAAGAAGTTTGAATTTTTCTTACGCTCGATTTTTGCGGGGATATCCAAGACGGAGAAGGAGTGATACGGTTATGCTGACTCTTTGATTTAAGCATCTGGCTTCGCGAAGCCACAGCCGAGCTGACAGAGGCTGGGTGCAAGGTTCCACCCGAGACCGTAGGCTTTGACATCTCTTCGGATCAATTCCCCACTGCCCCTGAGCCAAAATCCAAATATCTTGTCTGGGATGCGACAATCTCATTTCCGGCCGAATACCATGGCATTTTTGACGTGGTCCATGTTCGACTCATCACTGTTGCAGTGACCGTCGAGCAGATCAAGAAGATGGCTAAAAATCTTGTTGAGCTGTTAAGTAAGTGGAGACATTGACTTGGTTTCAACACTCGTGTCTTCTACATGGCAGAAGAGGAAGAATGCAAAAGCTAACATAGGATGCAGAGCCTGGTGGGTACCTTCAGTGGACCGATTGGACATATACCAAAGGATGGGAGTCCATTTATCCTTCTGGTCCAGACGGCTTATCCTTGGAAGCTGAAGGGAAGAAAATGTACGAATTCCATGGAGCGCAAGGGTTTTCGTATGATACGACTGGAGTAGTAGCCCAAGCTCTGGAAGAACTGGCAGCAGGTACAGTCGATAAAGTGCAAGTGACGGACCACACGGGTGCCGCGCGTCGTAGACCTGAGATTCGAGACATGGTAGCGGAGTGGCACTCGCGTGTTATCCCATTGTTCATGGAGATGATGTCCAAAAGGGAGGGACAGAGTGCGGAAGAGGCCGCAGCTACAGCGGATGCGTACCGAAAGAAGGCTATTGAGATGGGGAAGAGGGGGACTATTTTTGAGGTTCCTCTCAACACACTGGTAGCCAAGAAAAGGGGGTAAACTACCTAGGTACTCAATCTATTTAGATTTGCCAAATTGTTCAAGACACCATAGCACTGCATCTTTGATGATCTCTGGCTGCGTCAACTCGATGCGATGACCGCTCTCTTCAGCAATCATGACGGTTGAGTTTGTCGAGTAGACGAGCTGTTCTCTTTGAAGCTCCTCTTCCTTTTCACTCCAGTTCTCGATTAGCTCTCTCATCCGTCGCCTCTGTTCCTCCGTTCCGTTGCCCCTCTCTACGCCAGCGTCGTACAAACCCTGATAGTCTCTGCCAGCCCTCCCGATGACGACACATAGTGGCCTGTCCTTGAGCAACGGCGGATCCATTGTCATCACGCCTTTTGCACCGAGGACAGGAAGGCTCTCTGGGTACTCGATTCTCTCTCTATCGCCAGCAGCAATGTGATGTGGTTTCACTAGTTCATCCATCAAGACCTGAAACTCTTCCGTGGTCAACTTGTGCTCCTTGCGGATGCCCAGAGCCGTGTAGTAGTCGATTCCCTCTGAAAGAGCAAGAATGTTTTCGTCTCGCCAGTCTGTGACCTCCAGCGTGCGTGGCTGATTGGTATCCACCAGTACCATGCCCGCAACGCGATCGAGGCCGGCCCGCAAAACATACTCTGGAGCGGTAATGCCGCCCCACGAGTGGCCCACGAGAATCAAGGGTTCTTTGATTTCTGCTTTCTGGATCAACAGGTCCATCTCCAGGGCAATGTTTTCGGCGGTGGGCGCGAGGGGACTCGGCTCAGACGAGCCATAGCCCGCTCGGTCGTAGGAGTAGATGCGGACACCATGAGGTGATAGGAGACGAATGACGGCAGCCCAACCGAGATTGCTGCATGACAGACCCGACATGAGAAGCACAGCCGGTGTGTTGGGGTCCGAGCTTTGGGGCCCGGTCGAGTACAGGCAGAGCGAGTGGGTGCCAATATTGATGAGTTTGGACTCCATTGCGGTGTATGCAAGTGGTTTGTTCTGTTTTCTGGTGTGATTGGCAATGTCGACGGTTTCATTTATCTGCAGAGAAATTGATAGAACACCGTGATTATCCGGGTTGACACGGATCACGTGGTTTGATAGGGGTAGCAAGGATACTTACTAGCCTACAACTAGGTATGCACGGGGTAGAGATAGTGGCGGGACCAGCCGCCGTTAGTGTCGCGCTAGTTGATTGGTGCATTTGTCCACCGCCTTGATTGCATGCGGCGCGGTAATGGGCGTTGCTTATTGTCTTTGTTTGCCCATGCATGGGCGCTAATCTCTTTCCGCTTGTGGCAACAGGGTGAAGGCTTGGCCTGACGTGAATTTGTCAGCGCAAATGGAGGCCCAAAATACATAGGTTTACACCGTCCACCAAAAAATCCCGTACGCCAGTGCACTTGTTCAATTATCCCGCATTCTCGTTGATTGCTTGCTCTCGCGCTTCTTTCGTTGCCTTGTCTTTTCGACATCATGTCGCTCGAAAAATTATCGGGAGATGAGTCCAAACATGGGACTCCAGCCACCGTCAGTCCCCCTGGGGAGCCAGAGGCCCACATTCCCACCACGACCACGGCGCCCGAGACCCCAACCAGAGCTGTGACTGGCTTCAAATGGGTCCTGGTGTGCGCTGGTCTCTACTCAGCCATCTTCCTCTACGGTCTGGACAACACCGTCGCTGCCGATATCCAGAGTGCCATTCTCGAGACCTACGGAGAGATTGCCCAGCTCGCTTGGATTGGTGTTGGTTTTCCCCTCGGATCTGTTGTTACTATTCTACCCGTGTAAGTTGTCTACCTACATATTGATGTTGAATTGGGTTTCAACTAACGTTGCGCCTCTCTCTCTTCAGCGGCAAGGCTTATGGAGTTTTCAACGTCAAATGGCTTCACATCATCAGTGTTGTTGTCTTCACCGTAGGGAGTGCCGTCTGCGGCGCCGCCCCGACCATGACAGCCCTCATTGTTGGACGAGTTATTGCTGGCATTGGTGGAGCGGGATTGTATCTCGGCATGCTCAATCTCATCGGCATCAACACTCTAGAAAATGAGCGACCCCTCTACATGGGCGGTACTGGTATCGTCTGGGGAGCGGGTACTATTCTAGGTCCTGTCATCGGAGGAGCCTTTGCTGATTCTTCTGCCACCTGGAGATGGGTATGTTTTCTTCTTTATTCACCAGCTATGGAGTTCATACTTGAATGTCCAACTGACTATATGCTGCTAGGCCTTCTACATCAATCTCGTTATCTTCGGTGTTACACTACCAGCTCTCCTTTGCATTCCAAGCTTCGACCCCCAGCCCACCCTCTCCGTCGTTACAAAGCTGGCACAGCTCGATTGGCTCGGGACCCTTCTCAGCACGGCCATTTACTCCCTCTTCATCATCGCGCTTACCTTTGGAGGCGTGACGTGGGACTGGGGTGACGGACGACTGATTGCAATGCTCGTCGTATGCGGCGTTGTCGTCATTCTCTTCTCGCTCCAACAGTACTTTGCCGTCTTGACCACGCCCGAAAACCGAATCTTCCCCATTCAATTTCTCTCCTCCCGTACCATGCTTATCCTACACGCTTGCACAGCCTGTGGCTCGACGGCTATGTTTGTCGTCATTTACTACATCCCTCTTGTGTTCCAATTCTCTCGTGGCGATAATGGTATAGATTCGGCCGTGCGACTTCTGCCATTCATCATCGTGCTGAGTGTCTGTATTTTGGGCTCTGGTCATCTCATGGGATACATTGGGTACTACTTTGTGTTGTACGTTGTTGGAGGAGCCTTCCTTGTTATTGGTTCGGCGTTGATGTTCACCACCGACGTCTCGACTAATGTTGGCGCCATCTACGGCTACGAGGTCCTTATCGCCATTGGTGCCGGTCTGATCGCTCAGATCTCCTACAGCGTTGGGCCCTCCAAGGTTGGTCCCGAACACATGGCCGCCGCCATTGGATTCATGAACGTCGCTCAAATCGGAGGTCTGGTCATTGCTCTCGCCATCTCTGGCACCGTCTTTCAAAACACTACCGCCAATAGACTGAGTAAGCTCTTACTTCCTCTGGGATACTCCAAGGACCAGATCGAGCAGGCCATCTCCGGATCTCAAAGCACTTTCTTCAACAGTCTTTCAAAGGGTGTGCGCTCCGAAGCCATTGCATTGATTGTCGACTCCATAAGCAGTATCTACGCTCTAGTGATTGCGGCGGGTGCACTGTGCTTGGTCCTCGGCGTGCTGTTGAAGCGCGAAAAGCTATTCGGTGCGCCTGTCGCTGCAGCAGCCTAGACTTCCAAGCAGCAGTGTGTGAAGGGTCCAAGTTGTCTATGGTTTTCCCTTTGAAGGACTGTCGTATCATATTTTAAGGCCATGGTAGGAGAGGTGTTTGATCAAGGCAACATGCACATAGAGAGATGGTCTGTTTGAACAAAAAGCAGTCATATATTTAGTGATTCCCCAGACTCATATGCTAGACATTGTTTCTTTTATAATGTCCTGTACTCTAGTGTCAATTGCAAAATTCTTTTCATAATTACAATCCTTTTCTGTACATACAGTGCTATTTGTGATGCAGCCCTTCTCAATATATTTTCCGTCTCCAGAGTTAGCTTAGGTAGTACTTGAGTCCTGTCACAGTCACATAGAATATATAATTTGGGTTCAACTCTTTTGCCTCAAAGGCTGCCCGCCTCTTCTAATCTTACCAACTATCCTACAGTTTAGGTAAAATTTGAATCCCTGCAAATAGTTCAATCTGGAAGCAGTACAGTATCATGAGATTCATCACTACCTCTATTAGAATAGATGCATTCATCGATAAAGAATGGATTGCACTACTTGCGGTATTATTACACGAACGAGCAAACACAGAAATAGGTTCTTGGATGGATGGGCACAGAGATCACTATCTCTGTATACAATCTGTTTCCATATTAACCTATCGAACAAAAGAAAGAAAAGATAAGGAAAGGGAAAAAAAAAAATTCAAATACACCCACGTTATTCGTATGAGCTTATCAATTTATTGACACCTATGGATGGTGTTAGCTGCTGGTGAGTCACCTAAATCCCAAGCCTACACTTACAGATAAAAACGGTAACCAACTGGCCTACTATTGGCATGCCAATACCCTGGGCAATCAACGCCTTTGTGACGGGCTCCGGACTTTCAGGGAAAGGAGCTGCGCAGACCCTTACGATACTGCTTACATCTAAGTTGCGAGTAGCATTACAGTATTCATTGTATGATGTAAGTTCAAAAGCTTAAATATCTGTGTTGCAAATGCTTCTTGCTCGATTATATTACTATAGTGATGCTATACCCTCACTGAGATCTAAACGACAAGCTATTCGTATTGGAATACGGAGTGTCAACTTTTGAATGTCCTGCAATGATGTTAACAATTCAATTAAGGTAAAACTAACTATCCTTGTCGCCATTGCTTAATTCTTATCTGCATAAACAGCCCCTTTTAGCCGGAGCAATCA
Organism: Periconia sp. R9002; assembly: GCA_023627715.1. Classification (NCBI taxonomy): domain Eukaryota; kingdom Fungi; phylum Ascomycota; class Dothideomycetes; order Pleosporales; family Periconiaceae; genus Periconia; species Periconia sp. R9002. The sequence continues at coordinate 31,545 of JAMAHW010000061.1, read as the reverse complement.
AATTATTTCCAAGCCATTGCCTAGTTTTGACACAAGACGAGGTAAGATAAAAGGCATTGATAACGTTTGTGTGCTGGACGTATAGTTATATGACATATGAATGAACGATCTTCTGGGATGCCCCATCACCTTTTGGTGGTCAGATAATAGGTGTGGTGTTTTATTACATGATAATAATTTTAAGCTGAATGAAATAATCTGCCTTGCGGAGCAGGGGGCGAGAGCCGGCACTAAGCTACGAGCTATGTCCATTCTGAAGATAAGAATTACAAATCCCTGTGCTTTCCTTTGATTCCCGCAGTTTTTATCTGTGAATTTCTAATGTAGTGGTTGGGAACAACAGTTCTTAGTAGTCATCACGGTAGAATTGTTTAATATTTGCCAAAGCCTCATCATTTTATTAAACGCCAACGTTAATATCAGCAAGCTAGAAGGATCAAATATTAAAACAAGCCTTATTTGGGCTGTCTCAGCGACATTTTAACAGCTCAAGAAGGACTGGTCTAAACTGTCTGACCATCTTCTCGCACAATATCCATCACCTTGCCTAATCTTGAGAACCCGTCTCAATATCGTCTCTCATTATTTCAAATACCAATTCGGAATCTGAGTGATACGTCTTTTTGCCCAAGGTCAGCTCACTCTACCGAGAGCTCTTAAATCAACTCTTCTGAATCGCCTATGCAGCGATAAAAGCTCCAAGTACCTTAAATATGTTCATTTTCGCATTTGCCACAAAATTGTTTTGGATCGATCTTTGTCCATCTCCTTTCATCCGGTTGTGTAATAAGGTTTCCCTTTCCATCTTTACCAAACAGGATTGACCCAAAAGCCCGCGAATCTTTTCCATCAGAAGGTTTCAGCTTCCAAATTTCGTAGAAGCAACCATTAGCTTCAGCGTAGGGGTGACAGCGATGTTTGCCAGTGTCACGTAACCACCACCCAAGACCAGTCCCTCGTCCATCCGCCTCTGGGTCACTAAAGAACATTCGAAATGGTGCCTCATTACTTCTCTAGATTGAGTGACTTAGCTTGCAAGGTTTTTAATTTATTCTAGATCGTGTTAGACAAAGGGCACTAGACGAACCTTTTTACCCCAAAAGCTGAATATAATATCCTCAAGAGTGTCTCTAGCGGGATTATCTGGATGAAATGGATAGTTTGACGATCCACATATCAGGTAGGCGTTTGCCTTAAGATATTGGTAGAAGCCAGCGTCTTTTTGAGTTTTAGATCCATGGTGTGGTATCTGCTCTATTTCTTAATAATGATTGAAATGAATATAGCTTTGTGGGTAATACTTTGAGAACGTCGACTGTAGCGACATCAGCCCAGGGAAGACGGTTACCCCATGTGTACACAATCTGCTCCAACTCCTTTACTGGATAAAGGGCGTCTCCGGTGAACAGCATTGTAAAGTTATGAGCATTTTCTACAGTTCTCTGAAACTTCGTGATGACAGAGGCTCGATTGACCACGTCTACATCATATTTGTACGTAACTCGATTGCAGAGCCCTGACGCTGGGCTCGGCGCATCAGCGGTGTACATACCAATCATGGCGTAACGCATCATTTGGAGTCGAACCTCCTCTGTTGGGCCGACAATCCGGATGAAATCAGAATCATTTCCCGTCAAAACTTGTCCTATTGGTAGTTTAACACTTGAGCGCGATTTGAAGCCGTTCGATAGGATAATGACTGGAACTTACGAATCTGTGGGGTTATTGAGGAGAAAATTGGGTTCTCTTGAATTTTAGCATCTCGAATGGCACCATCGAGGCGAACAGCCTGACGAATTGAGCGCAGATGTCCCTGCTGGGTTGAAGCCGTGGAGTTGCCCATCTCGGTCGAGCCGTAGAAGATTGGAATAGTCCTTTTCGATTCGAAAGAGGGGTTCACAGGAGGAAAGCGGCGGGATTGGGCCGGCGCTGGCAATTTGTGATTCTCTGAACGTGGGATAACAAATTGTTGGATCGCCCTGAGCTTTTCCCGCTGTTTTTCTGCGAGAGGTACCTCGTTCTCCCCACCAGGGTGAGATGATTCCTGTGATTTTTCGACAAGAATCTCATATCCACTAATATACTTTCCACAGATGGGTTCCTGACTGCCATAGTAAAGGTGCACTTGAGCGAGAAGTGTTGGTTGGTAGTTCTTCGCCATTTCGTTCCAATCCCCTTCATACTCCAGGCGAAGAATTGGGGCCTCAGCGGACCCGACGCCCTTCCATGTGGGGTTCACCCTACATGTGCCCGTCACTTCTTCGAGTATAGTCTTTGGGTTTATCCCCGCTAATTTCATTTTTTTGACCCATTCCTCGTCTAGGTCTACTTCGAATTGGACCGTATTGACCGACCCACGAGGCGTACTCATTATAATCTTTGGAGTGTGATAAAGCTGCGGAAAGGAATTATACATAACCGCTGCACCTAGTCACGATATAGCAGGATCAGGTTGATGTGTCTTGCAATTCCTTCAGGCTCTAGACTCACCTTGAACGTTGGCTATCGTCGCATCGCCTTTCAAATCGTTGATGATAGCAGCAGCATTTCCGATATGATCAGAGTCATGGTGGGTGATCTTACGGTACGCGCTCAGAGATGATTTCTATTTTAGTAAAGAATGGGAAGTACCTGTATTTGTCGCAATGTGGGCACAGGAGATTTGGCTGGATCCTCATAACGTAAGGAAGGTCGGCCCAACGACTTTACAAGAGTGTTAACGGCCTTTACAAGGGCTGCGTCGGGCATGCCAGTCTTCTCATCGGCTGGGGGTCCTGTATCAATAAGTACGCGATACCACGACCTCGAGGGGTCGCAGAAGTCCACTAGATTACAATCACCGTACCGTGCATCGATGACAGTGACCTGGGCAAGAGGCTAAGACAATGTTAAAGGCGTGCGAGAAAGCTGTGGAAGTTGGAGTGAGCCTTTCTTACCGTTGTAACTTCTTGCGGATACTGCTGGTTGATACATATTGCCGCTGCCATGGTTTCTAGCGACCCCAGCGCACAGGACAGAGCGTCAAATTTTCTGAGTTGTGCAGCGCACTATATATAATTGGGGTCGCCTGCCGGACGATGGATGACCTCAAACTCACGTTATTGAACGATGGGCCGGCGAATCAAACATGCAGTTGACTGCATGCACACGGCACCCGTCGTTAATCCATGCCTGCGTGCTCTAGGCCTTGGGTCACCCCACTTTATCAGATCATGTCGTCTCCACTACCTACATTGTAGCGAATATATGTAGTTGCCTGTCCAACCGTCTCTCGTGACGACGTCGATACTGGTGAACGTTAGTGGTGGATGGTATGGGAAAGCGTCACGCCACCTTAAGAAACCATCAATCATTGGCTGCAGCTGAGCTTGCCCCAAGCAGTCACGCCACTCTCTCGCGAGAAGACACGCAGTTAACAATGTTGCATACAAACTATCATCACGGTCGACAGCATTGTGTTTTTTAAATGGGTGAAACATCCAAATGGGAGGCTGTCTGCGAATTAGCAAAACTCATCAATGATCTTAGGCACAGCGCGGGGTCATAACCGAACGCTCTCATGACAAGTCTGATTGATATCTTCCATGGCGCTGACTTTCTTTAACGCTCCAAATAGGACTTGCTATGGCTCAGACCATACCGTATTGTCAGATCACGCCATGAGGTGGGGCCGGGACGCCACCATCAACATTTGTCTATTAAAAGCAAGTTATCTCTATACAAAATCTCCAGCAAGTCAAAGATCGAACATCCAAGACTGCTATTATCCTATGGCTTCAAATACTGATGATGGCTCCACTGCCGTCGTTGCAGCGATTGACTCCATCATTAATGAAGCTCAAAGCTATCTTAAGTACCCAGATGTCCCCAGCGACTCGCCTCCTAACCCTTCCCTTAATTTGAACTATCGCTTTAATGCCTCCCTCTTCCTGTCCCTCGACACGGAATGGTCATTGTTTCCAGGATTCGTCCTCCAAAACGTGTCCATCGCCACAGGTCTCCAAAAGCAAAAGGATAGTCCAGGTACGAGTCTTATGTTAGGTTCGCGAAGTTGGGGTATAACTATATACTCCTAATGCAAAACCCACTCGCTGTATCCTGACTTCGAGAAAAACCTGCTCCGCCGTTATTATGACGCTATCTCTACGAAGTTACTAAGCAACCCTTCGCAGCTGTTTTGTCGATTCGACTATCAGCAACTTGTCGTATTGCAGACCAAGCCTTCATGGTTTCCGGAGCGATCCCTTCTTTGAGCAGCGACGTTCCGGTAGAATTTACTCTATCGTTGCGAGTAGCAGATGAGGAATGCTCCCTGCATTCAAGTACTTTCCTTGACTCTTTTATCGGTAGTTCCTTCGACATTGCTAATGGTATACTTCCTCTCTAATTGGTGTAATGGCTCATCTAATGTACGATGTAGCACTCAGCGACTTAGACAGCAGTCTATTAGCTCAGATAGGGACAGATGCCACAAATGAACCAAGTTGGACAGGCAGCGCGGATCTGCTGATCGTCAGAAATACCGACGGAACTTACGCCCTGAAGTCGCTCAGGGTCGGTTTTGCAGCCGATGTTGAGTGGAAAATTATACCGGGTTGTATCGAGGTTGACTCAATCACGATCCTCTTCGAAATCTCACGCGATACTCCCAACTCGCCTTGGTTGCCCCATATCAAATTTAATGGAACTTTTAGCGTTGCAGAAGACATAAAATTGCGCATTCATGGAGAAGCACATCTCAGTGTAATCAAGACTCTGTCTCTGGGAATTTCAGCAAGTACATTCAATGGCGCATCTGTAAGCGCCATAATATCTCGCTTGGTAGGCTTCAACACCGAAAAAATGTTGGAAGAGACTTCGCTCCCTCCGTCGTTCATCTCACCCACACCTGGGCAACCGCCTTTCGAAATTGACCTGGAGCTGTCGAAACAAGAATCAGGATGGTATATTGAAAGTTTGCGAGCAAAATTGTCTACTCTGATAGACACCTGGGGTCCTGCTGGACAAGCGAGCATTTTCATCACTTCAGTCTTCCTCCTTTACAGCAGCGTGAGAGAGGCACCCAGTGGGGCAACTCCATCGACAGTGAGATCATTCCAACATCAGCTCAGACTTGGAGGGTCGATTCGTTTCTTCGGAGCTCCGTTCGACGTCACAATAGTCTATCAGGGGACTAATAACAGCACAACCATGTTGTGCAGATCTAGTGACCAAAGACAACTAAGTCTACAAGATTTAGTGTCCGATTCGATGTTAAACCCAGATACAGCTATTTCAGCGCATAATCTGGGCTTGGCAGCTCAAGAAATGCCTGTTGCTGAAAGTGTGCCGATTGATCTTGCTTGGTGCGATTCCGGTGCTTTCGGGAACGATATAATTTGCATCCTAGATTTCCGGGGATCGGAACTTGAACGTGTTCGTGTAAAGGCGTGCTTCATCAGCGACCCCTGGCTGGTAACGCCGGTGTTTCCGAATCTCAAGATCGCCAATATGGGAATTCTTTTCGATATCGCCAACCCGCTCGGCCAAGGCAATCCAACGAGCATCCGCGGGTACGCCTACGGAATAATCATGTTAGACAACAAGATTTCCATATTTGCTTCCATTGCAGGATCTCACGATCCATTTGCAAACAATTTTGAAATCAGGCTCTCAGCATCCAATGATCCAACCGATGCGGTCGGTGTCGGTGTCCAAACAATCTTCGCGGACTCACACTTCCTTGGAACCGAGTTTCCCACAGGAGGTTGGATGCTTCCCTCAACACTTCCGTCGTCTGCAAACATAGACAGCTTATTGCGCGAAGAAAATTCGATCCATGCAATCATGGTTTTGGTGGTGTCTCAGTCCATCGCCCCGGGCACAACGGTCTATCAATCACGCATCGAAGCGTTCAAGGCTTCATTGAGCGCACATGGGAGTTGGAATATCGTAAAAGGTGTGGTACTGACATCCGTTGTCTTAGGACTTGTTGTAATTCCCCCTCTTGCAGGTTCCGGAGGGAACCCTGAGTATCGTATAGATCTCACTGGAAGTCTATCTCAGACGACGTCAACCACTGCCCAATCTTCATTCACAGTTGATTTTTCTGTTTCGATACAGCATTCTGTCGACCAATCATCGCAGTTTGAAGTGGCTGTCACAGCGTACTCGAATCAGCAAGGTAACGGCATGAAACTTCCTCAGTTCCTGGCTATGGACTTCTTGGGACTCGACGGTATAGACGTGTTCCAACACCCCGCAACTGCAAAAGTTCCAACGGAACAGCTTAATTCACTAATAAATGCTCCGGCAGCATGGTGCTCGCTAATGGTAAAGAAAACCAATGAGGAGTGGGACATTGAACATTTGGAGGTCAGTGCGGAGCAGCAGCCGTCAGCCCCTCGAGTTCTCATTAAAGACATTCTGGAAATCACCCAGAGTCGTATAAGACTTCTCATCACACGACCTCGCACGATCAATCGTGAGATTCAATTCTTCGCCTCTGCCACCGTCAAGATTGGATCCATCGCAAGCCTGCAGGCTGACATTTTAGTGACCAAGGCTGCTAGCGTGGAAGATACCATTACTTTAGTCATTCGATCCGGGCCCCTTGAATCGATTCTCCTACTCCTTGTGGGATCCTCCAAATTCCTTCCAGAAGACTGTCCAGTGATGAACTCCGGGTACCACTTTGAGCTCGAGATTATCTGTAAACGACTTTCAAGTGCTTCCGGTATATCCCTACAGAAGGTTTCCGCGCGAATTGAATCGCAGTTAGGCACGTCGTGGTTATTAGGTGGTCTTAATGTCACCAATCTCCACGCTGTCGTAACCTTCGATCAACCCAATACACCGCAGTCAGCAACCACCATATATCTCAAAGGCCAGGCGATCATTTCAAATGTTATCGTACAGTTGGCGATGACGTACTCAATCAATACCATAAGTGTTACACTTGATTCAGAGATTCAACCGAATGCAGTTGTAGGGGCATTCATACCTGGTGGTTTAGACGCCGCTTGCCTTAACACACCCTTACTCCCTGAGGAGACTGGACTCGCAGGCTTCCGCACGAAAAGCGTAGCAGGAGCTCAACTTATTTTTAAATACGATGGAGCCTGGAAACCGGATTCGTTCTCAGTGAAGATCCTCAGCTCTGATCAGTGGATGCTCGCTAGAGACAAACTCAAGGCCAGAGATATTAGTCTGGACCTAAGTTTGACAGGCTTGTCTTCGCCTAAGAAAGAACTTTGCTTGTCCTTGGTACTGACATTCGAGTTCAAGCTACCGTCCCCATCTACAGGATATGGAGCTCTTAACTGTTCACTTACGGCAACGGAAAGACTTCTCCGAGGTACGGTCGATACATCAGCATGCACCCTACCAAGGTTCCTCTACGTGGCCACTGCAGGTCTATGGGTGGCACCTGACTGGCTGGACCTCCCACTAATTACACCGGAAACGCTTCAATTAAAAATTGACGGTGAAAGACGTAAAGGTGAATTCGTCGCTCGATGTAGAGACTGGTCTTTGGTTGACACTGTTCCGAGACTGGCAAGCGTGAAAGCGCCAAGCCTGCGCGTATCAGTGGTGCGACCAGAATCTTCCTTGTCCGGTTCGGGAGAGATTGTAGGTACAGCAATGTAGGGCACCCCCTCGAGTTCGTGAACCTGGCTAACACGCGAAGTGTCCTTGGGGCAGAAATCCCTGTGTCCTTCCGGTTGCCCAAAGGCCCATTCCGTCTCTTTGGTCTAGACGTGCGAGAAGTATACGAATTGACAAAGAAACTCTATCAATTCATCAAGGATGCTAAAACTGTGGTGCAGTTGGTTGCTCAGCTGGCGGAGCTTGAAGGGATAGCTGAAGCAGCGGCGGGAGCTTTTGCGGCGGTAAGTCAAGCAGATGTTTGGGTATCTCTATAATTCCTTTGCTAATAGATTCAAGTTAACGGCACTTGGCATCGGAAAGCTGGTAGCCCAGGACCTCATCAACGAGTGCTTTGGTGGACGGGGGGGAAGTGGTAGTGGGGGGAAACCACCAGAAGCTAGCCAGGATGATCTCACCCGTGATGGTAACACCACAAACCCAGCCAAGGCATCCTGGCTCACACTTGGTGGAACTCTCCAATCTCCTGGACCGCCAGACGAGGTTGTTGATCTCAATGTTTACCCCAAGGACATATATTCAAACCCACTGCTAATTGACCCAAACCTACTATTTCTGACAGAACCTGATGCACCCACGGACCCGAAGGATATCTCCTGCCGATGGACTGCATTTGCCAATGGTTATCGAACTACAATCAATAGGCCGACAGGGAACTGCACTTTAGCGGTACAATATCGGAGTTCATACCCACTAGAAGCGCGTTTCGAGAATGTAATTCGTCAAGAGCCCAGTAAATTCTCGTTGCGGGATTCACTTCTCCTGGTCCCCGAAACAGTACCGTGTGACGTAGATACTGTAGCTGTATTTGTACCATGCGATCAATACAAAAAGCCGAGACGAGGGCCCAGTGCCGCACCGCCACTACAGGTGACGTTCGCAAGCAATGCCAAAGGATCAGCTCCCAGATGGGACTCCGAAAAAGGATTTGTTATCCGGAATGACAGCATGTTATTGCAATTTCGGTTAACTTTCCCCGATACATATACGCTGTCCGTAAGCAGTGGCTCGGAAAAACTTTCCGTAACGTGTCAAGGAAAGATTGCTATTGATCCAGCTAAGTGCGTGGTTTATGGACCCGGACTCTGCTCTGGACCTCCAGGGCAACAGGTAACGGCCTCGATCAAGCTGCTGGATCTAAATGGTAGCCCATTTGTTGCGCCAATTGACGACCTGGACGTTGATATCATTTTGGCGGTTCCATCCAAAGAAGACTCCTTCCTCGCCTGGTCACTGTGGTCCGATACCATCACCACATCCTACACTCGTCCAGACACAGAGTGTATATATACACTCTCTATCCTTATCAACGGCATACTCGTGAATAGAGAGTCCACGGAGATAATGACTACTTCGAAACCAATCTACCCTGACCTTACGAATTCCGTGCTCGAGTTTTGGAGCTCAACAGGGTTCTCTGGTGCATATAAATCCCCTGTCTTCGCTGCGGGAGATGAGATCTACGGTTTGATTACCATGTTCGATAACTTCGGCAAGAGATATAGAGATGGATACGGGGATTTTTTCGTATCTTGGCCGTCCGAGTTTCAAGACCCTACTACAGTCACGTATCCCGACGGTGTCGCCCGTCTCGAGGCGACCATTCCTCAACGAATGCCGGGAGGCTCTAAGCCCAAAATCGTGGTAGCCAGATCTGGAATCTCCGAAAAGCATGCGATCAATTCTCCGTTCGAAACTCTCGTTGTAGCTTGTCGGAAACTGTCATCGGTCACTGTCTTCGGGTCGGGACTTTCTCCGGCCCTTGATACTGACGTTGAGCTGTCTCTGAGAGGTTTCGACCAATACGGAGAGTCCATCAAAACGGAATTAGAGAGGAATTGTCGTGTCATTGTCTATATTGATGGGTTGCCCCTAGCGTACACCTGTGAGACGGACTATAGTCACATCCACTTCCGGACGCCGCCACTTGGCGCGTCACCACTTGTGATCCTTGTCAAGCCCATTGAGGACCGATCTGACTTTCCTGAAATGTTGTTTGTGGTACCAAATGGGCCATCGGCTTCTCCCAGCGCTTTCAGGTCTTTTGTTATATGGGATCAGCTAAACCAAGCGGGGACATCAAGGGCTACACTCTATGTTGCCGACTTGAACGGCGATAGATACTACCGCGGAGGAGCCTTTGTCCAGATTCTTTCTGATCCGCAGGCTCCATCCATTATCGTGACATCTATCACTGACAATGCCGACGGTTCCTACACTTTCGAATTCCTACTTCCTCCGGAGGCATTTACCGTCCAGTCTCCATTTCCCTCACTGCGAGTATTACTTGATAATGAACTGGTTGGCGGGAAACCCGTCTCCTTTCCAATGCAAACCTCTCCAGTTATCAGCGCCGTTGCCTCGGGACGCGGTATATCGTCTGCAACGCAGGGACAGTGTGAAAGTTTCGATGTTTCCTTGTTGGACGCATCGGGACAACTGACAACTGCTGGCTTTTACTCCGCTTCGGCGTACATAATCAGATTAGGAGCAGCGACTTCACAGATTACGACTTGCGCAGTAACCGCAACACAAGGACAAATCAGATTTACTTATTTGCTTCCTGCAGGCGAAGACGATCAAGGCCCATGCGACTACCACTTACATGTCTCCGTAAATTCTCGCCCGCTTCCACAATCCCCTTTCCAGCTTCAAGTCCAAAAATCAGGAGCCGTGGATGTTGATGAGGCTTGGAAGGTCACGCGGCACAGCTTCGGAGAGAAATGGTCTGTAATTAGTCCTGCGGCCTGGTCCATGGCCGAGAGTGAACCAGGTACGATGCGCATAACGGATGCACCAACGCAGCCATCCCTCGTTCGAGAACCAATTGAGTTCACTCTGAACCTTCCATCGACAGAAGAGTGGTTCTATGACGGTTTTACCTTTCAAATTAACCTAACCATAGACGGCGGGCCACTGGAGCTCGTCCCTTCGGGCCGCCCAATCTTCATGAACTATCTGGCCAATCAAGGAGGCAAATGCCAATGGGTATGGAGTGAAACAGGCAAAACGGTGACCGACAGTACTCAGGACCTTCTCATCGGCACTTCGAAGCCAACGACTCTCTGTTTCGTCTACTTGGTGTCGCGTGATGGAACCTCATGTACAATCCACATATTTCATGGGGGTCGATACATTGCGAGTGATACCTGGATGCGCGATCCCCATGTTCTCGCAACTCTGCCACGTCCGAGCTTCTCGATTAGCCGGGTCAAGGATACGCCATCAAAGATCTTCATCACGAATCCTGTTACAATCCCATCAAAGTATCCCATAAATCAGAGCTTCGGAGAATCCGCTAGTGAGCTCATGCTCTCGGCACCTTGGGCGTCGCATTTCTTCGATGGGTCAAGTGGCGGAACGTTGACGCCGCAAGGGCTCGAAGTCGATGGTCAGTCATCATACGGAACTTCACAGACGATACTCAAACAAATGAACACCGTCCCACATGGTAGCTATATCGCCGTGTACACTTTCACTCTCTATGAGATCGTCGATTGGCGAGCGCTAAACCAAGTTGGCCCCCCAGCACAAATCTGGTTTCCGCCTCTAAGCGTCCTCTGGGAAGGTCCAGCCAGATGGTTTAACCCTGGATTTGAGGAAATCCTAGACCCCGCTATGGTGAGAGTGGACCCTACGCGCAAGCAGACTGTTATTGTTATTTCGGGAGAAGAAAGTGCAACGGCTATTGCTAACGGCATGCTGGGTTATGTTAATGTAAAAATAGATAAGAGAGTGCAACCAAAACTAGTGTCTTGCTCAGCTAAAATGATTTGGAATGCCTTACGGGCATATCCTCCACTTGAGAGAACGGTTGGAACTAAGGGAGAATCTTCTTAAGGAGTAAGAGGCTATGTCTATTAGATTGTTAGATATATCTACTATTTCCTAATAGTTATTCTAATTTATAAAAATTGTAATAGTAAGAGTCTTAGTGCCATCAGTAGTAGTTTAATCCAGAGCTTCTAAGGTGATGGTTTGTTTGAAGCTAACATTAGGAAGGATAACAGTTGGTTTATGCGTAAGCGGAGCTATAAGGTAGTGCGCTATCCCCGCCCTTCCCGCAAGGAAGAGATACGTAGTCCTGATTTGGTCAATTAAGTGGTGTTCAGTAATCAGAAAATTTTCCTTACCCACCATGATTGGTATTTACACACATATCCGTCGCGGTTCCCACCTTAGCAGTTGCGATCCAGTAGTTGGAGGTCAATGCAGTCCAGTTCCCTGAGCTGTTTAACCCATCCTTGCTCAAGACTTCGAAAGTGCATCCAATACTACGATTGGTGTGCTTGTAGAGGATGGAGGTACCCATTTGGTTGCGCCTGCTGCCACCTGGTACTGTCAAGACAGCCTGAAAATCTTCTCGGGGTGGTATGTTACGCCACGGTGTGAGAGGTTCCAGCGTGGCAACAATATAATGGCTTGCAATCAAAGTAGAAGCTGCTTCTGTACCCACGGCGATCTGGTAATCTTCATTGAAAAACTTACCGTCGCGAATACTTGCATCTGTAATGCGAACAGGAGCTATCGAGATTGACGAAATGGTTTTGGATTTTAGGCTGTTCTAAATGGCATTTTATTCAAACAATTCTAAGACACTTAGCGAAGGACTTATGGGTTGGTTTTGGGCCACTTACTATTGAGATCTAGGGTCACCGATCTGCTTTCCAAACTGAATGCTAACGGAGGGGTAGAATGTTTGGCGGAATAAAGAACATGGCCTTGCTCGGAGACTTGCGCAGCGACAGCAATGTATACAAGGTTCTTCCAACTACTTATATCAAAATTACGGCATATTCAACGCCTAGTGGCGTGATGTCAAACATCTGCCACGCCTGTGGTGCTCCATTTACTCGTGCCAACAAGCGAAGTCGCTGAAAAAGGTAACAAGGTTTTTCGGTACACTGGAGAGAGACCATACCTTGTCTTCACCTATCGACAGCGGCATAGGCTGGCCGCTGCCATCGACGACAAGGCCCAATTTCTCCGTCGATTTGAAGGAATAACCGGTGCGCTGTATTCAATGGACTCAAAGCAAACCTGTAGTTGAACCTTCTCTGTGTTCGAAGGCTCATACATGGAAAGGGTTACAGGGTCTTCTTGAGGCGGTTGCTGGGTGGTTGGGATGAGACAGGGTGCATCCTTCGGAAGAGTGACCACCGGGGTCAGTGATTTTGGTGAAAAGTTTTAACTCATATTGAGTATAATAGATAGCTAATACGGTATATTTAGGTGAACTTGTATTCCAAAAATCTAAAACAAAATATTTTCCTAAGCGCTAATAAATATGCTACAACGCACTGCGCTCTAGCTTACCTCCTCCTTATAGCCATCCACTCAAATAGGCCATACAAAACCCATCCCGTGATGACAATTCCGGCAGCTTCGAAACCAAAGACCTTGAGCCCCAGCAGGACATCCTTGACCATACCCACCAAGAAAGAGGAAAGAATCGCCATCCACCACAAGCTCATGACAGCCACACGCATAACCCTCGACTGCGCGCCATCGAAACCTGCTCTCCGGCTCCACTGACCCCGAATCATGAGCTTAAAAAAGTCAAGCCCATAGCGGTTGACTAGCCCAACAATGAAAGCGATTGTCGCAAGGAGCAAAACAACGCCAACGAAGTCATAGAGGAGAAGGTTCAAGTCGACAAAGCGGGTCTGCATGCTTAAGACGCCTGCTGCAAGCGAGAGTGGGAGAAAAAACGCAGCAAGAAGAGTTAGCTGGCTTACGCTACTGGCTTGCTTGACGTTAAAGCGGCTTACGGTCACTTCGTGAATCTCTAGGCTTTTAGCTTTGAGCTGATACGCCCATGTCTTGTAGTGTTCACAATCCTGTTCTAGGCCATCGATGTAGACTGAAAGCGGTGTTTCTGGAATGGATGCATCGTCTTTAGTAGTGACTAAAAGGCTTTTGGAAAGGTACCCAATGACGCTGCTGAGGTACATCATTACGTCCTCTACTGTCCGAAGTACTATAATTCGTTTGCCCAGCATGTCTACGAGACGACTTTCGCGGAGTCCAAAAACGTTTCTAGGCAAAATTCTCCAATCTTCTTCGTCCATGCGAGACGAAATATAGTCGAGGAACTTCGCAGTCTGCTCGAGGTTGACGAAGGCTATTTTGAGGAGAAGTAGTTGCAGGACTCGCTTCTCGGAGGCGTTCTTCGTTTCCAAGGGGAGCTTCAATTTTGAGAAGGACGCATCCAGTTCCTTTAGAAACCTCCAGTTCGCATTGGCGCATTCGTAGTCTTGTATGCGCAAGTCTGGCGGTGTCGCAAACGCATCTGGCGCATAGCAAACAACTACGTGCGTTAGTTCCGATATTGATGAAACCATAGTTGGACATACCAGTCAGAAGTCCGGGCAGATGATAATATCTGAAAGAATCGTCGATGACAGAGGGGCTAGCATAAAGTGGATTTGGAGCCGGTGTATGGTATACATGGTTGCTCTTAAGAAACGAGTCGCATTTAGGATATGTGTTTTCTTCCTGTCGGCCTATATGCCGTGGCAACTGAATGCGTCGATGTCGACCATCCAGTATTAATCGAATTGTCTCTCTAGGTTGAGATGGAACGGTCCGATAAAAACTCTCTAGGTCGCGATTGCGAAAACACTGCCCCCTCTCCTCAACAACGTTGCTGTTAATGTAAATGTCGATAACTTTGAAGAAACAGTTGTACACGTGTTTCGCAGACTCGCTTTTTTGTAAGTCTGGTCGAGCATCCTCCGCGCGTCGCTCCATGTCGAATTCCGTGTGGATGTCTTCAGTGACATCGAACGAGGCGGGAGGTGTCGAAGACGAGGCGGGAGGTGTCGAAGACGAGGTGGTGGTGGGTAGTTCCAGGGATTTCGCCAAGGTCTGTCGCTTGTGCCGCCCGCCTATTCTGGCCAACCATAGACATTCACTGCTGCTCCGCCACCACCAGTAACTGCTAATAGTACGTACCTAGGTAACGTTACCTAGTAGCAGCAACATTATCGAATGTTCTAACGCATCACGGCCAAGGAATCCTTGACAAGGTTGCGGCTGTATCGGACAAGGTTGAAGCAGCCCCCAAATCGATAGGGTCTAAGACGCCCAGGTTCTGGATATTCGTATTGTCTCCCTGTATCATCCACATCAGATTATTCGGCCCATTGCTCTGCAGCTGCGTCATGTGGTCGAGCGACAGGCGGCCAAAGCGATTATTCCCCACGCGTGAATGGAAAGGCGCCGTGCCTTTTTCACTGGGAAATTGGAAGCCGTTGTCGGTGAAGTACTGGTGCGCGTCGGCGTTCTCGGGCCGCCGTACTGCGCGCGAAAAGCGCCGCCAGTGGTTGCGGTAGAGGGTTCGAGGCGTGCCCGTCGCGTTGGGGTTGTGGACTGAGTTCACGTCTCTGTACGCCGGCTGGCTCGGCGATTGATGCAGAAGATGATGCGCTTGATGCCGCCGAGTCCTCCGCCCACTCCGCCGCCGATAGCACCGCCGATGAACTCGCCCGTCATCTCAACGCGCTGATTGTCCGAGAGCAGATTGCCATGAATGTCCTTGCCGACGATAATTTCGCCTGCCTGGACGGCCATCGTGCCGCCGCCAATGATTCCGAGAAGCAGCGCTGCCGTTTCGCCCGTTGCGACAAGCGCCCCGAAAGCGACGCCCACCATAGACCCGTCACTGCGCCTTTGACAAGCCCATGCACGAAACTCTCCGCCAGGGAAGAGATCAGCAATTGGGCCGGTTTGATTCAGTATGGCGGCGAGTTGGAGGTGCCCAGGCAGGTCGTTCGGCCCATCCACCAGTTGCCCGTATATCCGGACGGGTTATGGTGCCAGATAGAGCCCGGCCGTTGCCATCGCTTGTTTCGAAGCGCAGAGACGATACGGAAACATTGGCAAATAGCCCACGGCTGGTCGGCAGCAGGCAAAGGAGCTAGGGTTAGGGTTATTCAGTGCATGTATACACAAATCCGGACACCCCATCGTATACGATTCATTTTACTTTGTCGGCACTGTGGAAGCTATTCAAAGGAAGAGATAAAAGTGTGCCACAGCTGAAGCTCTGTGCTGAAGCCGTTTTAGATAGGGGTTAGAAGGATCGAAACACGTCGAGGAAACACATCTACTTTAACTATCCGCTACGCATCGCCTACTTAACTTGAGTGCTACCTAGGCTATCCCTCCTCAGACAAAAAGAAGGATTTTAACAAATCAACAATGATTGTGTCCAAAAAAAGAAATGTACAGACTAAAAAATGGACCTTATATGCCAGCCTTTACGTCCCTGAAACCCTCGCAGGTCTAACAAGTTCATCGTACGCTTGATTTACTGCCGGCGGCTCAGCAAACCCCTAGGGTCTTACTGTCAACTTTCAACAGGGTGAAAGAGAATGGGTGCAACGTTTAAAGATGAAGGATAGGTTTCATTTTAGTCGACTTGATGAACACGGGGCAGTCGAGGGAATTACTCTGGCGAAGGATAGGCCACGTGTCGTCTCCCTCGAATCTTCACCTCAAGCCTTCACCTTCAGCTAACTGATCGTACGAGTATCCCCCATGTAGGTTGTCCAGATACTTGTCGAATCTCGAAGATACTTCAATAACATCTTTCAAGTGCTCGTAATTCATAATATTTCCTTTCCACTCGGCATACTGGCGCGCCGTTGTGATCGCATTTCTGATCTGCCGCCCGTTGATTTCGACCTGCTGCAGCTCCTCGAGGTGATTTTCCAGGTCTTCGATATCGACAGTGCCGTCATCGAACGAATTAAGACGTCTGATAAAGTTTCGCCAAATGCTCAGACGTTGGAAAGGCCTGAGGCTGGGATAGTGTAAGGCAAGTTGAATGCGGGATTTGAAAGCTTCATCAAAAGTCCCTACTCGATTGCTGGTTAGTATAAGAATACCTTCATGGTATTCGAGAACGCGGAGGAACACTGAGACAAGTGCATTTCTCTGCAGGTCTTCCAGACTCCTTTGTTCTAGGAATACGTCTGCTTCGTCGAGAAGAACCACACATTCCCATATTTTACCAAGATGCAAAACCGACTCGAGGTATTTCTCAACATCTTCTGCCTTGGTTCCAACATCCCCACACGTGACTCGATACAGTGGCTTTTCCGCAATCTCGGCCACGCTCTCAGCCGTCAGTGTCTTGCCTGTCCCAGGGCCTCCATGCAATAGCAGTATGAGACCGTTGCCTTTACCAGCGATGAGATCAGTTGCTTTTTCAGCTGCAAGCTGTTTACTGACCAAGGCTTGAATGAGTTCTTTGGCTTTCCTGTCCATCACGAGCGTCTCAAACGCTTGCTTGTTCCAGGAGACGGGGAACATGCGGTCGGAGGCTAGATCGAACCATTTCTTGCGTCGAAGATTGTAGCCCTTGACTTTCAGAGGGAGGAGGTATTGGAATTGTTCGTTGGGGGGCTCATCTTTGCTTAGCTGCTCTGCAGTGAGCTCGTCCCGTGGATTTCCCGTGGACTTGAAAATGTACTCGGTGTTTTCGGGATGGAGAGTGCGAAATGTTTTGAAGTCGATCATGTAGCGTTCGTCCGACTATGAAGCACGTCAGTCGCTGTTCGTGTTCAACTAAAGGATGTATCCATGTTCTCTTAAAGCCGAAAAAAACCTTCCGCCATATTGGTGAGGTTGGCACGAAGAAATAGCATTTGTGTGCAGCATGCATGGAGCATGTTGGTTGTGTAGAGTGATGGGAAGGCAGTTTAGGGAAGGGTATTATGGTTTAAAGACTATGCCAATACGGAACACAATTAGGTTCGGAGGCTACAATAAACGACACCCACTGAGTGCAGGTTATATTAAATAGAAAAAACAGGGTCACTAACCGGGTTTTCAGTATAGTCATTTTCATTGTCTCGATATGAGACGAGGCAAGGTCCTCGGCACTTCCAAAACATCTGACCCCGGTGTCGAAGTTTCTTGGCAATGGATTGGGACGCAAACCGTATTGGGTATATGTTCAACTCCTCAATTTTTATTGTCTGGCATTTCGTTTTCCTGCTACGCCTGCGATTGCTGCCTAGCGTATGTGAGTCCTGCTCGCTGCCAGTCGGTTTGGGAAGTGGAAACTGTATTGTCAAATCTTCCTGTTGCCGTTTAAACTGGCCGTCAAATCCCCATCTCCAAGCCTTGACAGTCCAAGTATTTCTCACTGTATCATTTTTGCGTTCCAACGGTTTTCGAATGACCTCTATATCTGCGTCACTGAGTGAATCGGAAGCCTGATCCGTTTCTGTACTAGAATTTATAGAGGGAGCTCCAAAATCCACAGGAAAAATTCGTCTACTCGTAAAGGATACCATTGGGTTCTGTTCTGACTGATTAGAACCAGATTGTGGCCAGGATTCTGCAATGTAACCCAAATGCTCGTTTTGTACGCAGCTAACAAGAATCTCCCCTGGTTTGAATAGATACTCCATAAGGTCGATGGAAATTTTTCCCTGAGAGAACAACTTGTCCGCTAATGAATATTGTCGTCCGAACTGTTCGAAAACGTAGTCAGTAAGGCGGTCTAGCTGGTCTTTCGCTGATTGGGGGAATCGATCTAATATGGAATCCCAACGCTCGCGGTTATGATATATAAACAAATAGGGTGCCCCTATTTGTTGCGACATCCGGTAGTACTCAAGCATAGGTGAATATTCGCGTGATTGTTTGAGAAGTGACTCCACAGTCTTGCCCAGTTCCTTGGTGACGGGATAGATGCTCTCCCAATGATGCCGCGGAGCTCTCGAGTTTTCAAATGGGTGTCCAAATTCGTCTTTCCTCCCTTGAGTTCGATCAAAGTGTCGGAAGACTACAAAGGATATGTCCTTGTTCCGTTCGAGGTACAATTCAAGATTCTCCAAGGGAATGCGGGATTCAATTACGGGACTGCCCGATGCCACCCATTCTGGATGGTCAAGATAGTCCCAAATCGGACCATGATCGTTCACGATGCGGTATATAATTTGATATCGCGTAGGCAAGTTTGCCTGCTGTATCTCTTCAAATTGTTGTGCTTTATCTTGTAGCATTTCAATGTAGCTTTTCAGCTCATCGAGGTTTATATTGGATGAATCGTGATCTTCCAGGTAGCTTTTGAGGTCTGCTGTAATGGGTTGATTGGTGGGTAATTTTGCCTCGGGGGATCCAACAACATGGTGAGCCACTTTGACATTTTCACTTTTAGAGTTTTCGACAATGACTTGCTCCTTTTGCGTGTGCCTCTGAGTGTCGTCTTCTGAAGTATACTCCACTGATCCTTCTTGCATCCTAGTGGAGATCCTAGCCTTGGAATTTTTCTTCCCCCTACCGCTTGGAGCAGTATGCGTAGGCGAGGACCAAGGCTGCCGATAGCCAACACGAGACGGCGGTTTCCGATATGGCATTCGACGAACGTCCGCTGCTGGTGCCGCGTAATCGTCGTGGCCGTCCATGGTAGTAGGGTGAACAGGCTGTGATCGTCGAGGTCGTGAGCTAGGAGGAACTGGAATTGAAAGATTGTATTGTGTTATATTACGGTGAGTACGTGGTAGACGTGGCGGGGGTCGTGGCGGAGGTCGTGGCGGGGGAACTGGATGGTGTTTGGGTGCCGGGCGCGAGGCAGAGTCAGAGGGTCCGATCTCATCAATATAGTCCCACTGGTCGTCGTCGTCGGAGTCCGTGTATTCCGCTTGGCTACTAGAGGAGACTTGGACGCCGGAAGAATCCTCGCTGTCCCTTGAGTTGCTGTTTCCTTTGGTCTTGCGGTTTTGACCTGATGCTCGTTGGTCGGCCTTGTCGCTGTCCCTTGAGTTGCTGTTTCCTTTGGTCTTGCGGTCTTGACCTGATGCTCGTTGGTCGGCCTTGGATGTGAGTGCAAGCAGGTTCCTTACTTCCAAATTACTACCTGCACTTCGATCGTCGGAGATAGTCAGATGTTTGAAAATCTGGTTTGCGACAACGCTATTGAATCAGCATCTCCACCCGTGGACTCGTGGAGTAACAATATTGCTTACCTGGAGTTCTTCGGAGCCTCGCGGTCTGTATTTGGCTTTGCGAGGGAGGTGCGGGGAGGTCGAGTACTAATACTAATATTGCGAGGCATTCAGCTACAACAGATATCTACCAAAAACAACTTTTTGGCATTCCCAGGCCGACTTGACGTAAAGGTGATGACTTTCGGTAGCTGGGGTTAGGTACCTCGAGCTGTCCAGTGTGAACTGATAACTCCAGTCCTCCGGTGTAAAGTGAGTGCTTCCCTTTGCCCTAAGAGCCATTCACTATGGCCAATGTGCCGGGTCCGTAATGGCGGCGCTTGGACTGAGGTTTCGAATTCTTTCGTCGCAGGCGCGGGGACATCAGCTTCGGGCTCAGTTTTGTTTGTCTGTATGGCGTCAAGTACATTCCTGTAGGTTTGAACAAGAATGGAACGCATGGAGCATCACCCACGAGGCTGAGGCTCACCTGACCGCTTTTCCGGCCCCCACAGTGCGGGGCAACATTGTCCCTTCCTCCTCCATTAATACTTCCCACCATCTCATATGGATATTGTATTGTATGCACTGTAGCCAGAGGGCTGTACTTGCGTTCCGCATTCCGTATCCAGGTGGCTTGCGCGCAACTGGCCAGCGCTCTCCATCGTCAGTGTTCCACCAGCTAGCATTCACCTCACTACTTCACGAGCGTCTCTCATTCAAATATGGCCTCTCACAGCTGGGGCAACTATGATGACGGCGGACGAGCTTTGGGTACAGCATCTACCACCCTCACAGAGGAACCACGCAGGTCAACGACGGTGTGAGATATACCCAGTTCAAGTGAATTTTATTGACTCCTTTGGCAGATCGGTTCCGTGGGCCCAAGACAACCGGCCTACCTGCTTGTCTGCACGTACCGCGTCCACCGACCCGCGCTTTACCATCGCAATTGTCACCGCCTTGCGTCTTGAATATGACGCACTCGCAGCGGCCCTCGACAGTCCACCAGAGGTCCTACCACATGACCTCGATGACCCCTTCATCTACACGACCGGAGTCTTCGCCGGACGCAACGTGGTAATTTCATATCCAGCCAAGACGGGCCAGAGGGATACGGCGCTGGCCGTGCAGTTCCTGGAGCTGAAATACGGTAAGATGAGACTCGTCATTCTGCTCGGAATTTGTGCCGGCATCCCAAAGCCGCCTGAAGGGGACGAAATTTTCCTCGGTGATGTCGTCATCAGCACCGCCGTGCTGGCCTATGCTCATGGTGCACGTCTGGACCCCACTGGCTTGCAGCTGAGAAAAATCCTTCCGCACGAGGCTGGAGGAACTATCAGACAGGTGCTTGAACTCATCCGCACTGACTCCTTCTCTCGGCAGCTAACGGACATGTCGAGAGGACCGCTCGAAAAATTGAGACATGAACCCCATTATCGCCCTTTGCCTGAGAACAAAGATCTGTTTTTTGACCCGTCGTACCACCACTTGCATCGTTCCCCTTGTCCGGCCAACATATGCAACGTGAATGCATCAGACAATACTATCTGCGAGTCTGCTAAAAGAACATCATGCAGGGTGCTCCAATGCGACAAGACGCAGGCCCGTCCTCGGCCACCTTACTCAGAGCGGCCGTTCGGTATCCATTGCGGCGTCTTCGCTTCTGCCGATCTGATCATGAGGGACGCACAAGTACGGGATGGTTTGGCCAATGAATACGGGGTTCTCGCTTTCGACATGGAAGCAACCGGCATCTGGGGCCTCAACCCTCATATAGTGGTGATAAAGGGGGTTTGCGACTATGGAGACAGCCACAAACCCAAGGATTGGCAGGACTTCGCAGCTGCTCGTGCGGCATGCGTAGCAATCGCCTTCATCACCAAATTCTTTCCCCAAGGTAATTACGACTTTTGATACCAATCAAACCAAAGTGACCAATAAACGAACTTGTAGTCCAATGTTCCGTCTTCGTTGTCCTGCAGCTCGAACTCGAGATTCAGGTGAGTTTGAGCAGGGGCAAGGCGCCTTGGGTATCGTAATGTTTCGTTGTTTTGGTGCACAATTCATTTTTGTCTCTTCTTTCCTCCATCTATACTACGCAGTGGCTTTGTGAACGTGACCAGATTATATTCAACAATTGCCATTTTATGCACGTATTTCGATAATGAGACCCTCCTTTGTTACTTGAATACTAATACGTTCGCCTAGGGACAGATCACCAAAACTATCACGGTGCATCCCACCATGCTGCCGAATCGGAATATAAGGACCAGCGTGACGCGCTGCAAACAGTGTATGGCCACGACCAGTTTTTAGGCAATCTGCGGACAGCCAAATCTTACAACGCCAAAAGGCGCTCTGAGCAGACAACGGAAAGTCAAAATCCCAGTAAGTCCGCCTTTCTTAACGCGGACTCTACGGCAAGAATCCGTTGTCTAGACCCTGCTCTACTACTGGACTTAGAGAAGTATCCTCTGATGGGCAGAGGTTCAACCTCGTAAAGATTTATGTAGAACGGTTTCGATGATGGAGAAAAGAGATATTAGTATATACGTTCTTCTGGCTCGAAACCATGCACAGTCATCCATTCGTTTCGTTCCTTTCGCTCTTCAGCCCATGGTCGAAAACTGACATTACGTAGGGACACATGGTATTCTCCTGCCGGGAGATGATGCGCTAAGGTCTTCGGTGACCGATATATCTTCCTTCGGTTCCATGATAAACATCGGACAGCAACAGGCAGCAGGGCAACTCCCTCCCCAGGGCGACATAATTCCCAAGTTAATCACGCAGATTTCCGAATCGGTGCAGTACCATTGGAGTCAAGGCAAATATGAGATTGCTAAAGCCCATACAAACCTTCTCAACCAAATAATTGAGATACAATCCACGGGTTATCATTGTAAGGTTTCTGCCCCATTTACAAGATTTGTCACTGAAAGAATACGAGCACACTTGTCGGTCAACGCAGCCACTCTTTTGAAGCAAAGCGAAGATTCATGGACGTTACAGGTGGAACAAATATCGAAGTTTCTTTATGACGTCGATCTCAACCCGGACGCGAGACTGGACTCTGCCACTCGTTTTCGAGATGCAACCAGGCATAGATCCTTAAACAAACTACCCCCCTTTTGGTTTTCTACAAAGTACCGGAAATGGAAAGACACAAAAGGCTCATCGCTCCTGATGGTCGAAGGCACGTTTCGCCTGAAATCCCAACTCCAAAGTCTCTGCGTGGAGATGATCGAGTTGGTCCGCAAAGAAAGCGTCCCGGTTTTGTGGGCGTTGAAGACGCCAGACGACCCCAGTGTCTCTGCTCATTTGCCATTCAATATTTTTAAATCCCTAGTTTTTCAGTCATTACGCGTGAATCCGATCCTCAGAAACCAGAATATCGCTGGCTTGACGTACGCAGACTTCCAGAATGCCGTCACTGAGGAAGATTGGATGAAGTTGCTGGGAAGAACCACAATGGGGATTCCAGAGCTGATGATTCTCGTTGACATTGAGCTTTTTGGACCGGTTTCTTTTATGAGCTTGGCAGCAGGGTCATTATCGGTACCGTTCAAGTTCTTGAGGCATTTGGAGAATCTGATGAAGCTGAATCCGAATACGTCTTTGAAGATTATTCTTGTGAGTTATGGGTCGAGGGCTTTTGCGACGCTGGGGCTGCAGGAAAAAGTGATTCATTTAGGAGGGACGGCGAGGAAGCAAGTACCTTTGAAGCTAAGGATGACGAGCATTGCACAGAAAAAATCGCTTATTAGCCGTAAACAAGGCTTACTAGGCAACAAGGATAACTAGGCAATAACTTTAGACTCTCCTTGTAGAGAAGCAATACAGCCTACTTAATGTATTGATAGAAGTCTGCGCCGTGAATTATCCTTTCTAACATCTAGTACGTCACCCCAAGCAGTAATAGTCGTTACGAAGATGGATACTGGATTTATCTGGTAGGATGAAAAGCGCACGGCGAAGGAGGTTAGAGCAACAGAGGCTATGGCCGTTAGTGTTCAAACAGTGTTTACAATCATGAAGAAGCTTTACGTGGTCTCCGATGGACAACTGAATGATGAACGCGAGAAGATATGGACAGAATGGAAATTTAATATAGCGGCCGATTCTGTAAACACTATGCACAGCCCAGTGCTAACGATGTAATTACGATAGACGAGATTTTAAGATCCTCGAACACGGGAAAAGCCAGGCATCGGGGCTGGGTTTGAAAGGCAAGGCAAAACCACGTATGGAATTTTGCTCGAAAGGCACGGTATCATGAAAAAAAGGAAGACTATCCTTTTAAGTTCAACAAACTACTCCTTGGATCAGGCCATTGTAGGTAACCAGCATGTATTATTCGTTTTCGGATAAGCTAATATCTATGCAGGCGTTCAGTTTGTAAAAAGATATGGCAAAAGAGAACATGATTATGCATACGGGAAACCTAGCACTGAGGCTGAATTGCCCTCCCTAAAACTGCCTTCACGCGAGTATCGATCTTACAGGGCCGAAGAATTGAAAGTTGGGCCTAAGCCAAGCCGTCTCCTTGAAGCAACAGAGCCCGGTAACCTATCCTTGAACGATACAAACCTTTACGACAAGCTGCCAAATAAGGATTGGTTCCGTGTGCTTGTCATTGTGCCCGGCGAATTTGATTCGCAAATCATTGCTTGGTTAAAGACATTCCGCCGTGAGGATATTATTGGCCAATACGAAGCGTTGTTATATAGCTGGACCGAAAGGTATGCTTTCGATGAAGTCGATTCGAAAACCTGCAAGGTTAAATGTAACCACAAAGAAATTTCTGTTAATTAGAGCCTAAGCGTAGCTCTACGTTACCTTTAGAGGCCAGCATCCTACCGAGTTATGTGGAGTGATAGGTTGTGCATAAACTAAGACGACCTCGGAGAACGATCTCAGCAAGTCCAGGTAATAAGCCACGTCTACAATAAGGCGCTTCGAACAATCGTGTGGCTAGGTAC
Source organism: Periconia sp. R9002 (assembly GCA_023627715.1). Classification (NCBI taxonomy): domain Eukaryota; kingdom Fungi; phylum Ascomycota; class Dothideomycetes; order Pleosporales; family Periconiaceae; genus Periconia; species Periconia sp. R9002. The sequence goes on along the minus strand of JAMAHW010000061.1, from coordinate 6,968 downwards.
GGTTGGATTAAGTGATATCATCAACGGGTTTTCTCTAGTCTGTAAGACTGTCAATGCTTAAGACGACTTACTGAGTGCAGCTTTTTACGAAATGGACCTTGTCACTGGAGAAACAACGCTATGTCTAGCACCTCCAGACGAGGAGTTAACCACTGAAATGTGGAAGTGTACGAAACCATTGCCGAGGCTATTTTACAGGCCCTAGTTTGAGTGCTGTTAGTTTAAAGAAATCGTGCATTCTAGAAACATTAAGGTCATGGCGGGGAACTATACTATACCATAGGACTTATTTCTTCCCATTTGGCCCCTACATTCATCTTGTCTTCCCTCTGTTACGCTTAGCATGCGGTTTACCTTCTCCGCAAGTCCGTATTGCCTTCTTTAAGCGCCCCGCCTTCTTTAAGCGCCCCCCACCATAACTTTAGGTAGTGCGGAACTCCTGTTTTACTTCTAAAATATTAAAATCTCCTGTTTCTCCCATCGAATTAACTACGAGTGCCATCGGTATGCCTTTCGCTAATACAGGCAACAACAACGACGACGAAAGAAGTTTACATTAGGCTCTACTATTTAAGAGGAAGCAAGATTGGGTTTACTACAGGGAATAGGACAGCGGATTGCGGGACGACATTAGCTTTAGCGAGTAAGCATGCCATGGAACAAAACAAAAAGGCTAGGAGTCCACATATATAGATGCGACTACCTTAATGGATGTGTTGGACTATCTAAAACCCCAGACTCCACCGCTTTAATCAACACTATAGGCTATAGTAGATGGAGATCAGTTGCTGTCTTATCGCGCTTATAGCAGTTATCGCTATAATAGCTACTATTTACAGTTACCACCAGAAACTAAGTCCTCAATAGCGTTACGGGCTTAATATCAACGCCGCTATTGCTATTTACACTATAATAATTAAGGCTTCTGCAGGTCTTGTGTTAGTAGAAGGAAGAAGCCATCTAAAGTAGGTTTTACTCAGCAGACCCCAACCTCTTTCCACCTTTATCGCGCATAACAACGCCGCACGCAGGCCGTTAGGTGCACTTAAACTCCTTACAAAGAATTTATATCAGACAGATAGGCTGCATGCTGTTCTATTTGTCTTATCCTTTAGCGTATTACTCACTCTTTTGATACTGCTTCTCGATCCCTTCTCCCAGCAAATCATTAATAACTACGATTACAGTGAACGGACTACAGAGAAAGGAACAATTCTTCTCTTAAACTTTTTTAATATGGTACAACTCCCGTCCTTGAATTTCGCTTCCACAAACATCTCTAATAAAGAACAATTCCATCCACTAGGCTCTTGAATATTCACCCGCGGTTAATAATAGCATGTTTGCTCTTTATTAGCCTAAGCCGTCTTTTTTGTATAGGACTGGAAATTGCACTTTTGCGAAAAAGTACACTAGCATCGCCTACTATAGCTCGTGTCGAAATGCAATAGAAGAATTACAGTTCGAGGGATTTTATAGGACACTAGGATCGTTGTGCTTTTAATTAGGTATAAGAACGTGCCTAAAAGTATACGTAATATATTTATTATAAATAGTAAAATAATAATTATTAGCTAGTATAATAAGATATAAGCGTTAACTAAGTAGGAAAAAGTAATCTTTTACTTCTTTCTACGGCGCGTATTATAGATTATTATTATATACTTAAAATTAGTATAGCCTATATTAGACTTACTTAATAAAAATAACTTAGTGTTAAAGATAGGCTAGTAGAGGGATTATTATGTTGCAAACTAATGTTAGGCTAGTACCTTAAAGGTTTATTTAAAGAGTATAAGTAATAGGAGGATAAGACTAAATAAGTTGTAGAGTAAACTAAAGGTAGATTATATTTAGTAACTTAGGTTAATTACAATAATCTAAGAGGAGCATTATTCTTATCTATATATATTATTATCCTATAGGATCTCGTACCTTCCTATAGTCTTAGCTTATAGGATCCTATAGTATCTTATAGTATCCTATAGCTTACCTAATGTGCTAAGCTTAGGATTGTAGGATTACGTAACTTTAGCGTTATTAATTAGTTATGCATATCCCGTACTTACTTACTATCTATACCTTCTCCCTTACATTCCTTATAAGCGCCTATCTCCTATATAAGGTTCGTAACACTATCTCCCCCTTTCTTTACTTTATATCCTTATAAGCTAATTATAGTTTCTAGTAGTACTACTTATCGTTACGCTATAGGTAATCGTATAAACGCTATAGGTACTATTATAATAGTTTCTTACTAGTATTACGCGAAAAAGAATTTAGTATATAAGATATTATTATTAAAGAAATAATATAGGAATTACTATTAGAATAGCATCGCGAAGTGCGAGCTAGTAGAGGTTCCTATACTAAACTTCTTAAAGATTAATAAAGAGTTAGCTTATTTAGATTAGTAGGAAGCAGCTATAGATAAGGCTAAGGAGTAAACGCTCTAGGCCTTATTAGCGGCGCGTACTAAGAAGAGTCGTCTTTATAAGTAGCGTAAGTTACTTTAGCGTAAAGAGTAATAGTTAGTGTTATTATTAGGTAGTTATATAAAAAATCTAGAAGCGTTAGAGGGTCTTAAAGAAATTAATAAGGAAGTTAGTGTCCTTAAGCATAGTCTAATGCCGGGGACCTTAGCTCTTAACTAAAATGTCTAGCAGCCTTTATAGTAGGAGGGCGATCCTTTACTAGATAGTATTACTTTCTTAGACTAGGTTTATTACGTTATCTAATATTCTCTTAGCTTCTACTTATAGTTTGCTAGGTATTCCTTAGGTTCCCAGTTGTTATCTTCTAGTAGGTATCCCTTCTATTTAATTAAGTATTCTGTTCTATTTATTCCTAACTAGTGTTATAGTATTTTTTTAACTTTAAACTTATTTTCCTCTTATAGTTAGTATTAAAATGTTTTTTGTAGCAGCGTTTTAGGGTCTACTAGTTCTAGCATACTAACATAGAATCTAGGGTGTATTCTAGCGTCTTTAGGTAGATCTAATAGAAAGTTTACTAGTCCACTTTATACTTTAATTAAAAACAGTCTAACTTTAATATAATTAAGTCCTTTATTTAGTCGTTTTATTTTAAGGTTTTTTATTTTTAAATACACTTTATCCTCTTTTTTTAGCTAAGGTGCCGTTTTTCGTTTTCTATTAATATATAAAATTTATCGCTGTTAAGCCTATTATAACGTTTTTTATAAATATTTATATATTTTTTATATTTCTATTATGTCGCGTATTACTTTTTCTAATTACGTATACGGTAGATTTCTTTTAAAGAGATTTAGGTGTTTCCCGTAGTATAGGTAGAATAGTGATTCTCCTGTAGTTTCTAACTTACTATTATTAAATACTATCTACGCTGTAAGTAGTAGCGAGACCTAATTATTTTACTAGTTATTATAGTATAATCGTAAATAGGCTTTTAATATTCTATTTATTCTTTCTATTTATCCGTCTATTTTTAGGTAGAATAATATTAACAATTTTCTCTGTATTCTAATAGATGCTGTAAACGTGTTCTAATAGTTAGAAGTAAATAGCTTATCTCTATCGCTAACAATTATTTTTAGTATGCCGTAATATCTAAATATACGGTCTTTTATAATTTCTCTAAGCTGTGTTACTAAAAAATTCTTCCTAAATAGTATAAATTCAGCGTACTTAATTTGCCTATAGACTACGTTGCAAATTACGTTATATTAAAATCCTATAATAGAGTCCTTAGATTCTAGTAAGTCCGTAATAAAGTTTATTGCAATATCTTCCTATAGTTTACTTAGTATTAGTATAGGTTGTAATTCACCGTAAGGTACGTGTATAGCGTGTTTATTCTATTAGCATAGCACGCATTTATTAATATAGTTCTTAACCTTTGTTTATATATTTTCGAATCTATAGTTCCGTTATATTAGTTCTATTATTCTAGCAATTCTAAAATATCTATATACTAGATTATTATAGTGTTGCTAGATAATAGTTTCTTATAGATCTTCTAGCATATTTACCGTAATCTTTATTATGGTGTAGATTTCCTTAGATAGTCCTAATAATCTATCTTAGAATTATTGTAGTATTAGGAATTCTTCTATTATCTTTTTTCTAATAACGTTGTGTTTTTAGCTAAGGGCGTCCGCTCTACTATTATCTTTTCCTAGTATATATATAATCTTAAATTTATATTATCCGAGTAACTCTAACTATTATACTTATCGTTAGTTTAATTTCTTTGTTATAGTAAAGTACGTAAGGTTCTTATAGTCTATAAATATTGTAAGTTCTAAATAGCTTTCTACGTATACTCTCTAGTGCTTAAGTGTATTAACTATTACTAATAGCTCTTTATTATACACGTCGTATTATTCTTCTAGTCCTAAGAACTTTCTTAAGTAGTAAGCTACTAGGTGCTATTTTCTATTCCTTTCTTATAGGGCTACTGTTCCTTCTACAAGATCTAATATGTTAGTTTTAAGTCTTAGAGGTTCTCTACTTTAGAAAGTAGTGAGGACTAGTTCTTTAATATATACTTTCTTTAATACTTTAAATAACTACTATTAACTTTCTCCCTATCTCTAAGGAACTTCTTTCTTAGTTAGCTCTATAAGAGGTATTGTAATCTTTGTAAAATCTTTAATAAACTATTAGTTAAAGTTTATAAATCCTAGGAATAACTATATATCTTTTATAGTTTTTAGTGTCTCCTATTCTTTTATTATTTAGATTTTTTTATCGCTAATTCGTACTCCGCTAACTCCTATAATATATCTTAAAAATTTAACCTCTTCTTTATAGAATTTACATTTCTCTAGTTTAAGCTCTAGTCTGTAGGTTCTAAGTTATCGTAATACTTCTTTAACGTATTATTTGTATTCTTTTTAGTTATTAGAGTAGATTAATATATTGTTTAAATATGCTACTACGAAGTCGTCTAGATATTTGCGTAGTGCATCGTTGATTATAGCCTAATATATAGCTAGGGCGTTGGTCAAGCTAAACGGCATTACTATATACTTAAAGTGTCTATATCTAGTTCTAAAGGCTATCTTCTATTCTTCGCCCTCCTTTATCCTAATTAGGTTGTATACTTATTTTAGGTCTAGTGCTGTAAACCTTTTAGCGTTAGATAATTAGTCTCTTAGCTCTTAAATATTAGGTAGTAGGTAGTAATTCTTTTTTATAATCGCGTTTAGCTTATAGTAGTTAATATATAACTATAGTAACCTATCTTTTTTTAGCGCGAATAGAACTAGGTATTCTACTAAAGACTTAGATTTATAAATAAATCCTTTTACTAAATTCTTATTAACGTATTCCTTAAGCACTTTAAGCTCCTTCTTAGATAGTTAGTAAATTAGTTCGAACCCTAGGTACTTTCCTTTTTCTAGGTTAATTATATAATCCTATAGTTGGTGTTTTAGTAGTGCTTATACACCTTTCTTTTCTATAAATATCTCTATAAAGTTGCTATATTCTTATAGTACCGTTTATAGCGCTTTGTTTATCTTTTATAGGTTTTCTACTTTAGAATTAGGCTTATTTCTAGCCTTTTTATAAGGTAGTAATAGTCTCGTCTTAACTCTTATAGTATTATTTATTATTATAGAGCTGAAGTCTCGTCTCTTAAAAACCTTTTAGGTTAAAGTAATCTATATAATTATCTCCTTATCTACTAAGCCGGCGTAGCTTCGCGTAGGCATCTTAGTAACACCTTTACTATTCTATAGTTATTCTAGTTTAATCTAACGCGTCCTCTAATTAATTTAAGGATTATTATTAGTTAGCTAGGGTAGACTAAGTACGATGTTATAAGTAGCTATCCTAAGAATATCTAGTACTAACTCCTACTAATTTCCTAGGGTAATAATAATAGTCGTTAATACTTTGTAAGTAATTCTCTCCGTAAGACTATTAGCTATCCTTAGGTCGTATAGTATTCTTTTAAAAGTAGGTTATAATTTAGCTATACGCGCTACTTTCGTAGAGATATAATTAATTTATAATTCTAAGTTTACTAATGCCTTAAGGCGATGCTTACTATTATTCCCTTTAAGTTATATTACGACTCTTAGTAATCCTATTATTTTAATACTATAACATTCTCTAGCAACGTATTACTAGATCCTACTAATAGTACTATTAGTAATTTTAATTCCTAGTTAATCTCTAAAAAAGACTTTTAATTAAATCTACTTTTTATTTTAAGGAGGTCGTGTTTCTAGTAATTATAGTTTATATAAACCTACTATATATTATTTATATATGTGCTATCTATTATAATATTTCGTTGCGCTTGTTAGAGATTTATATATCTTAGGAAGTAGTTATTAGCTCTCTTATCCTATAAGTAGTAGTTGTATACGTTGTTTAGGTAGTCTACCTAATTATACGTATATTACTTACCTAGAGGGAAGTAACTATTTTCTACTTTTATAAAGTAGTAGTATTTATAGTAAGTGTAAGTATATGCTATATAGTGTAGTGCTCTATACCTAGGGTTTCTCTAATTATAATTATACTAAATAGTGTTATATTCTTTTCTAGGTAGAATGTATATTACGTCTATCTTTCCCTTATTAGCTAACTATTATGTTTTCTCCTATAACATCCGTACGTAAACCCTTTACTAAGAGGAATTCTTCTATTTTCCTATTATTTCCTCTTCTATAGGTTACGAACACTCTTGTCCTTATTTTAAGTATTAGTCGTAGGCTTTTAAGGTTACGCTAAATAAGTATTTAACTTTTCTCTTAGTATAGTCTTAGTAGTGTGTTCTCTATTATCCTAGTTTACTTTAAGGTTTATTATTTATTATCTTTCTATAGATATTAATTTTATTATAGCGTACTAGTAGTACCTTAGCGTCTACTATTAGCTATTTATAGTTATCTCTATCAAATCAGACGTAAATGGGATTATGAGTATAATCCCTTTGAATACGGCTCGTGCACTCTGAACGACAGGGGC